>CAJNSZ010000059.1:377428-396106 GCA_905329745.1 Rotaria sp. Silwood2 | reverse complement strand
GAAATAATGTTTAATTTTTAAATATATTAATTAAACATAATAATATTAATTTAAGCATGAGAAATTTTGATGCATTATTTATAATTGATCATCAAACACCCATATATTTAATTGGTGGTCAAACATGTTTACATTTTGCTTGTGAATATGGTCATATTGAATGTGTTTCATTATTATTACAAAATATGGAAACAAAATCAATAATGATTGAAGACTTTAATGGTTATACATCTTTAGATTTAGCAATTATGAATTCAACACGTAATGATAAATGTTATGAAATTGTTAAATTATTGAATCAATTTATTATGAATGAAAATATTGATGATAAAAATATACAAATATTGAATCAAAATGATTATTTTATTCAATTTTATAAAGATAAATTAAAAGTTCAAAAACGTATTGCAAACAAAATGAAAGATACTTTACCAAATATGCATGGAAATTGTTGTGATACATGTCGAAAATTTTATCAAATATCTCTTGATGATACAAGCGAAAAATGATCCGATTGAAATGATATTTTTAAACATTTTGATAACGATGAACTCAACATAATAAAAATGTGATCTGTTATAAATTCAATCTTTATAACATAAAATTTGTTCGAAACTGTTTTTTGAAATATTCTTTACTGTATATAATCATCTTAGCAGAATATCCACTTATTGAAATCAGGACAGATATTTGCTCGTATTTAGACATAATCATAAATACAAAAAAGAAATTCACTATCAATCAGAGAGAAGAAAAATCGAATCGAAAATTTAAAAAAGTAAAAGCAAATGTTATAGTACTATTTTTAAAACGTGTGGGAAAAGTGATTTTCATAGAAGAAGATTAGATTTTAAAGGGATGGAATCGTAAGGATCCATGTAAATCTATTTTTTCACTTTTATTCAATAGGACCCGAAGATTCGAGCGTGTAAAAGTTCTTGAAGAATAGCTTTCTTTTTGTAATGTTGGGCTTGTCCACCTAACGCGACACTTCGATGATGGAGCTTTGAAAAAAAACTTTTTTTTCAATTTGAACAAATGTAAATAGACTGTCAGATGCAGTTTCTAACGCTGATCACGGATTTGACATTCATTTTCTGAGAAAATGAGTTTTTTTATTGAAGAGACCGGATTCTAAACCTATCGAAAATCGTATTTTTAGTTTTTTAAGCAGAAAATGTTTTCAAAAAATATCGCTACACATACCATTCGATGCAGAATTTAATTCTCTACAAAATTGCTTATTTGGTTTTGATTTTTGTAGTCAAAGACGATTCCTGGATTCCTCTGAAGTTTCCAACTTGCTGCTCAGAATACGAGCTCCCATACTGACGTATCAATCTTGTTCTTGAGTAGAAAGCTTGACTATATTGAGGAGATGAACATTTTAAACATATTAAGTACTTTAAGTGTGTTACAACGTTACGTTTGCTTTTTCTGTGTTTTTTTATACGAATGGAAATAGTTGAAGGAAAATCTTTTTTATCACTAGAAAGCTCATTGAAAGCTCTATAAAATTGCCACTTTTTACATTTAATATGGACGGTGTCCTTTGAAAAAAAATGACAAGGAAGGAGGAATACGTCAAGTTTAGGGTCCTTTATATCTCACGGTATTACGTAACCAACAAGTCTTTATGGAAACTCAAGTCTACAGTCAAAACTATTGATTTTTGTAACACAAATAGAGTATAATGAGCTACGTTGAATGACATCTCAATGGCCTTTCTACCTATTATAGTTCTCGAGAAAACTGAAAAATACTCTGTCAAATTGTCACAACGTTACGTTTGGACAAACCGTATGATACTCTGATAATGATGTCTTTTCAAGGAAATAAATCTATTTATGATCATACTAAATAATGAAAAGCAAACAATCAAGCATAATAATAAGAAATATATTCTATTGATAAAACTTTCACATCATTTGACTTGGTCACGATTAATCAAAAAAGAAAGAACATTATTCAACGAGTAAAAATCAGAACGTGTCTAAATGTTTTATGACCGTAAAAATTCAGAGAACACATGTTTTAATTTTGTTCTCGAGAGTGTGGGTATAAGAAGGAGGACACACCACCCAGAATTCATGTTGTCGGAATCTTTGGGAATTTTTCTGCAAATTCTGTTACACATTTATCATTAAATGAAAGCAACTAGAACACAGGACAGACATTTAACTCTAGATAAATGTATATTATTCAGAACTATGTTTCTCTTTTGATACGTTTAATATAAATCTAATAGATCGTGAGAGACTTTCGCTATTTTAAATCACGAAATATTAAATAATGGTGAATATACCCATGATTGACAATGGCGTCATTTTTTTTTGTTCCTTGTGCAAGGAAGAGATCGCACAATTATATGATGCCTTTTTACCTTCCGATGCTTCGCATTTATCTATCCATAATTTGAGAGAGAGAGGATGTGTTGCATATTCGTATTTGTCGTCACATTCTTACCATGTAGTACGCATTGATTTGCCCCATATTATATAGACACTTACTGCTCTCACTCTTAACGGACATCGGAGTAGAGATCACAAGATGCAACAATTGGGTAATGCCTTACACAATAATACTGTAAGATAGTCCATTTTCTTGTCTAGACTATGTCTGTCTCTATATTTATATTTATGATTTCATAGACGCTCACAACACTCATTCTTGAATATAATCAAATTAGTGTTCAAACAATGCAATATCTTGCTAATGCATTACAAAATAATACCGTGAGATTAATCATCTATCTATGAAATCTTTGCGATAATAATAACTTGGACGATTTCATATAGACATTAACGACACTAAATCTGAAAATTGATCTGATCAATGATCAAAGTATACGACATCTAGCGAATATGTTGCAGCATAATACAGTAAGATTAGTCTATTGTACATTTATCTTAGATTCATATTCATCATTTGATACAGACACTCACGACGCTGAATATTGAATACAGTCAAATTAGTGCTCAAGGAATAATATACTTAGCTGATGCTTTAAAAAATAACATTGCGAGATTAATTATCTACAGTTCACTGTGCCGTTGTTATTTCGGTCATTCAATATAGACACTTACCAAGTTAAATCTTCGATACAATCGAATTGGAGATGAAGGGATAGGATATCTTGCTAATGCACTACAAAGACATACAGTTGGGATCAATTCTTTTTTCATCAATCATATATTTATTTTGTCATTGAGAACAGACGCTTATTTTACTGAATCTTCAAATGAATCTAATCGGCGTTCGAGGAGCACAACATTTAGCTAATACATTAGAAAATAATAAAGTAAAATGATCATATTATTCTATTAATTTGTAATCAAGCTCACTATCTCGTGTAGACACTCACTACACTTAATCTAAAAACTAACCTAATCGGCGATCAAGGAATACAATATCTGGCCGAAGCATTACAAATTAATACTGTAGGGCTCATTCTGTATTCATTTATTTCATTCTCAATTTTTTCGTGGTATGTAGACACTTACTACAATTAATTTTCGATTCAATCAGATCAGCGACCAAGGAACATACTATTTGGCTAATGCGTTAAAAACCAACAAAGTATGATAAGTCCATTATTAGTCTGTCAAACGTTCATTTTTATGCATGGATACAGACACTCACTACTTTGGATCTTGCAGAGAATCGAATTAGTAATAAAGGTATCGAATGTTTCATTGATGCGCTACAGACTAATAGTGTAAGAATAGTTCTATATTTATGTATCTCGCATACATGTATTTTATTAAACATAGACACTCACTACGTTGGATTTAAGATGGAATAAAGTTGAAAAAAAAGAGAAGAAACAATTTTTGACTATGATCAGAAAACAAAATCATATACTTAAAGTGTTCTTATAAAAAAAGTCATGAAATGTTCATTCTATAACCAACTACTTGGGCAGGTATAATGTGAGGCTTCATTATTTTTGTCTATTTTGAATACTCTTAGATACACTTGACGAAATAAAAATAAAGGATAAGAATCATATAAATCCATTTAATCTTTCCCAGAAGCACTATCAAGTGCGTTGAAAGATCTTTACTTTATTATCTAAAAATAAGGCTTTTTGATGACTAAAATGCAAAATGTTTCTTAGATATTCAGCAAGAATTTAAAGCGACAAAAACTTTCTCTTCCAAGACGATTTTGGCTAAAAATTTGACCTAAAGATATTTTTGCCACAGACTTGTCTTTTAAAATTATTAGATTCAATAAAGAGAAATTTTATTTAGAAACTCTTTCGCAAAAACACATGCTTGCACAAATTCTAGCGAGCAAACGTTTCAAGTTCCGCTCGCACAGTATATTTCGTAATCTCGTCTCGATTATCGAAAAACACTAGCTTCGGGATGTTAATACGCCTGATGTCCATAAAATTTATTTGATTGACGTTGACCACAAAACAATCTCTTTCTTGTGTCGGCAACACACTAATCACAAACGTACACCAAATGACGATAAGCTCCAATTTTTCGATGAGACGATTGAGAATAGATAATATAGAAGTATTGCTAGTAGGATCTGTACATCCATAGGATATTAGTATGCTTTTGACATTGTTCAATGAGAGCCATTCAAGCATAAACTTTTCATATCGCCACAAATTCAGTTTTTTGTTGCCTGGATTCGTGACGTGTTCACATAAGTGAGACGAAATGGCAAGAAACAGAAATGGATATATGTCTCTCGACGAATTAATTTTTTGTTGATGCTGAAGAGGCATATCAAGAAATATCCTTAAATCACAATTGTCAATCCATTTTTCTCTCTCGTTCAAATAATAATTTAGTAATTTGAGTCGGCGCCTCGCTCTCGACTTTAAATCAAATTCATGAAGTACTTTATGAAACTGTCGTAAAATGGACCACTGATCGTACTCTGTCTCATGATCAATCATCTTCATTAGTTGCGTTTCGCATTCGAAGGAAGAGGACCGATATATTGTCTTTTCTTTTTTCGGTACTTCTGCGTGATGATGAATTAGTTTTACAGATCTCTCTGAGTAGAGTTTAGTAATTTCGTATTGTAACTGATTGATTATTTGATCGTTTCCATTAATCTTTGCCAACTCCAAAACTGTTTGGTAACAGTTCAAAGCATTTTCTGTGTAAAAAGGAAAATTTGCATAAGCATTCCCAGCACTTTGTAACGCTCTGACAGCGTTATTAAAACCATATTGAAGCCAATTAATGTTGCCGTTACAATATTGTAGGAAAAGTTCATATAAGGCAATAATTCGTGTTGGTTTTCTCAATTTCATTTCGCTTAGGAAGAAATCGAAATTTGGCTTGTCAGATTGAATCATGAAAAAATTATTGTTGATGAAAGTTCGCTTACGTAGTTCGATAGCTTTAGCTATGGATTCATGATCGTCGAAACCTTCGTACATGATCATGGCTAAAGATTCGTCGTACTGCTTTTGGATTCCACATTTTCGCGTCAACTGCTGCCACCATTTAAACCAATTCAGCTCATTTCCTTTCTTCGTGTACTTCTTCACAAACTCAAGCAATTCCTTCTTCATCTCGTCACTTTCATTTTGTATTCGCCTATCCAATACTCTCCAATGAGAATCAAACTCTCCTTCATTAGCATACAATTCTAACACGATGGGCACCCATGAACGCTGTGATGTGCATTGACCTATGTACTTCACACGGAAAAGGCTTCCAACACTAAAAAGAACTTCTTGTTCGTTTTGTATATCTGACTTTTCAGCAATGTCGACGAATTGATGGCAAAATATCGGCGATATACCAGATTTAGTATAAGAATGGTCAGGAATAATAATTTGATAAAGACAGCGGATATCACTAGGACGATCATTAGGAATAAACTGAAATGCGACTTCTGGATCACGCATTGCTGAACCAAAAGTGTTGAGCACTATATGTGAGTTTCGTGATCGACAGTAGTCTTTGAGTCGCTCTAGTTCCGCTTTTCGCATATACTGGCCTCGATTAACAATTCGAATGGGTAGTCGAGTTCTTTTCACATAAATATCTATGCTATGGTGCAAATACTTTGTTTTTAGTTCATTGTATAAATCACTGGTGTATGGTTGAAATTTGATGATAATATCAATATCACGAGTTCGTAATGCAGAATTAATAATTCGATAGACAAAGCTATCTTGACAATAGTATGTTATAGCTTGATCGGCAGTGTAAGTTTTTTTCAAAATGATCAATGTTTTTCAGCATTCCCGGATGTTTTTTGTAGAACGAACGACATTCGTCTAGCATCTCTTTCCAAGTATTCTCTGTACGAGGTTGATGAATCAGAATTCTTATGAATAACTGATACCACCGACCACCATTAGTCGATGCTTTTTGAAATGAACTTTCGTCGACAAATAACCATCGACTAGCGAAATTCTTCACGTCACCGCATACAGTAGTTAAAAGCTGTGTTTTATTTTCGAAGACACCTCGAATTTTTTGGATTGCATGCGACCAACTCTCATGTTTTACACGATTATGACAAAAAACATAAATGCATTCTATTTGAGTCAATCCAAAGAAATGGTTACCGTGTAATTCTCCGAAAGAACCAGATATGATCAAAAAGATTTTCACCGAATCATTGGCATGAATAAATGCAAGACTTGTATCCAAGCTATTAAAATCATATACAGTATTGTTTACGATTCTTCGAAGTTCACTTAGTAGAAGTTGACTATCATCACTTGTTTCTATTAGCGGATCAATAAAAACGATGATGAAGTCAACCAAATTGTTTTCCGTTTTCAATGAAAGAGATCGAAGTAACTCGGGATTGATTTGACGTAGTAGTTCTGTTTGTGAAGTATCGCTGCGATTATTCATTTTTTGTTTTGCTTGTAGGAACTGTAGATGCAGGTTTTTATCTAACCTTTCCTTCTTTCACTTTTTTTGATTATACACTGACACACTAAGTAAGCAGAGCTACACACTCTGAAGAGAACGAGAACGAAAAATGCCCTTTTATATGCGCATGTGAGTGAAATAGACGTCAGAAAAAATGAGACATCAAGGAAGAGAAGAAAGGAATAACAAGATACACATTGAAGACAATATGAGCTGATGTTTTCAACATAGATGATAAGAATGTGAACGTGGGCTGAGAGTGTTTATGTTCTTAGATCCATATCTACAGTCTGATTTAGGAGATGGTCCATGAGGGTGTCGGTGTGGGTTGTGGGTGTAAAGAACAAGAATATCTACATCACACTCACATAGACCAGTACCTTTTTTTTCTTCGGATACGTTCGTTGCATACAATCATTTGATGACCCAAATCAGTAAAGAATACTAATTGTATCCGGATGTTATTGGAAAGAGAATGAGATGCAAAGTGAAACGAGAAAACTCTTAGAGAAATACATGTTCACGCTGAATGTATATGCATTTAATCACGAAAATTAATTGCGACTACTATTACAAATATCATAAGTGTGATTGTTCCTCATGTTCGTTCATTTGGTGTAGTTTATCGTGACTATATATTATGCATTGACTATTTTTACAACTACTTCCACTTTCATTGATTGAATGCTTTGCTCTATATTCTTTGTTTTATTGATCCTTTTGTGGTTATTAAACATGTGACTGAAAATATACTACATGACGAAAAGTATCCGAATTCATAGTTTGATTGTTTTTTTTATTAACTAAAGCGTGAACAAACAAGCTGACATTTCCATCCACATGCTCATTATGAAATAAATATATGATGAAAATATCACAGTGCATCAATACATGTATCTTTGAGCAAGAGTACATGCTATTTTTTTAATAATCAATCCGTAAACTAAATGGATTTATATCTTCGATAAGAAACAGCGATTTATCTTTAAGCTTTAATGTCTTAACCGATAGTGAGTGCTTTATTACTGATAAAAATTTGAACTGAATTGGAAAATGTTTTGTTAAAACATCAATTATATTGGAGCAGCAGCATAGCAAAACCAGTAATAGAAATAAATGCACATTTTTGCTTAGGAGATTCGGAAAATCGAATTCGTGTAAAATATTTAATACTTCATAAAGGTATGTTGTTTTAACATGTACTCGATTAAAAAGCAATTTGACATTTGATGGCGTTCCCTCATCAGTTTAAAAGCTTTCACCAAAGTATAGAGTACCTTTTTCGTCAACAAGATAGCTTTTTGTGTTTTGATGAAGAGCGTTTACTTTCTTTCTTTTCAATGAACATTTTGCACTGGGTAGTTTTTGAGATACTATTTGCGCAAAAATTATCGGTAGCGTTTATGCTATATTCACAGAAAGTTTTACTCTTAAATGTTGAGTCATGATGGAACTGGATATATACCGACGAGAAATAGTCATGGTCGATTGAAAAGACTTTTTCGGACGATCTTTTCAATGGAGTTATTTCTTTTAACAAGCAATCAAAAGAACTGAAATCATATAAAAAAAACGAGCAAAACACAAGCTACATTTTGATACTCAAAATTTCTAGAAGCAAAATATATATATATATAATGAATAACTATTTTTTCTTTTTAAATGTCATATTCGAAAGAGCGTCAAACGTAGTATAAATAGCAGATTATTCAAATTTTCATAATAAGTGTTTCTTGGTTTTACAAGATTATTTTCTGAAGAACTTTCAACATTTCATCCTCTTTTAAATGGGATATTCAGAAAGAAAAAACACTTATTCTCGACATGGATATTTTGCTCGTTTTATTTATATGATGTCAGTTCTTTTGATCAATTGTGAAAAAAAAACTCTATTGAAAAGATTCTACGAAAAAATCTGTCTAACAACAAATGCCTATTGCTCATTGGGATATGCTCAACTCCATTATAACGCGACATTTAAGAGTGAAATTTTCTGTGGATATAGCACAGAAACTACCAATCATTTTTATGCAAGCAGCAACTCAAAAATTAATATTATACGACAGTTATACGCAAAACAAAATCATCCCAAAAATGATGCCCAGTATTGTATATAGTTATATTAAAATGTGTCATTTACATATATTCAAATGTGTGTCGTGTATATATATTGAAATATATGACATATGCATTTATATAGAAATATGTGACTTGTATATATATATGAAAATAACATACAGGATAAACTAAATGTAAGTAAGCAAATTTTTCTGCTGATTTTGCTCTATACGTGGATACGAAAGGTTCTAATTTATGCCAAAGACACTAGGGAACACTGTTGTGTTGCTCTAGAAACTCGTCTTGCTTTACCGAATTTTATTTTCGCTTTAGTTCTGATCACACAAATTCGTAGAACAAATCAAATTGATATTTTTTAAAACTTTCTCAAAATAAAATATTGAAAATTATAGTACAAAGAGTGAGTATAAACCAGAGGTTTTATTATTTATTCAGAGAGATCAGATCGAAAAACCTTATTTTCTCAGTTATTTTCTCTCATTTTTTTCCTTTGCATAAATACATATTCACAAGTGATAGACGATTTCGGAATATAGGAGAAATTAGTATATCATTCTTAATTTTCTGGTAAGAAATATTGTTAGCGTATAAAAGTCGAAACACCCTTCATAGAATAAGTAATTATCGTTTTTTACTTCCCTGCAGCGTGTTTAAGTTTTCTCTATTAATCTTTTTTGATAAGAGTAAGATGGAAAAAATAAATGATTTGTATAGTTTCAGCAATCAATAAGAACAAAAATAATTTCCTTATAGATGTTTGATATTTTATGAAACAATTGAATCGAACGTAAGACCAGCAGAGCAAGAGCGAGAGAGGATTTCAAAAGCAAAGTAAATCTTTATCATGTATATGCCTTATCTACACTTCATTTTTTATGTCTAAATAGTGCGTTGAATGATATTATGTGGAACATAATAATTCTGTGTTATTGCCGCCGTCATCATTGTCACGACACTTTCTTTTTTGGAAGTTGAGATTGCATGGATTTGCATTTCATTTGAGTATCTATGCGACTAACGATTAGAATCATGATGAACTGTTGAGTTAAATTTAATTGTTCTAATTTAGATACTGACGGAAGACATTTTTCGAAGTCTCTTGATAAATCATTGGAGGTATGGGTATGGTAGAAGTAAAGATCCATACGTACTCTTTATAACAGTTAATAAAACCAAGTCATATAGGCTTCGCATATAAAGAACTTTAATCTTGTCTTGGGATTTTATATTGTCGTGTGAAAAAATCCAGCCGAAAATTCAACGAAAAAAACATGTCTGACATAACAGTTGTTATACTATTTAGAGAACAAATTAAGCGTTCAATATCATCAGCACTCACAATGATTTATTGTATGTCTAATACTATAATCATAAAGCAAATATGTGGTGCGAAGTCTTCTCATCTTTAAAAATGTCTATTCAATATTTATTTTTCAATCAGATGTATTCAATCATTCAAGATTTTTGTCTACAGATTATCAGAAAAAAAGACAAAATTCATATTCATCGTAGAAAAACATTATTGTTCATGTTACTAAGATCACAAAAATGTTTTCAGATAAAGTTAATTGATTATATGATATCTTAACATTTATGTACAAAGAGCACATCGCCTTTTTTTCATCGAAGCCATATGCTGTGGTGTGGTAGCACATATATAAACTATCTCTCTCGATATAAATGCCACGGAAGAAGTCACACCAGAGCTCTCTTAGGGAGCAGAATATAGTAAAAAAAAACACATGACAGACAATCGATGCGTTTCGTAAACAATGAACGAATGTCAAATCTGTTGTCAAAGTTTTCTCTTCTTAGAAACGTTGTATTGTAATGTGCAGAAAATTGTAGAAATGAAAAGTGACTTTCAATTTCAATCGTATTCAGAAATCTTACAACGTTCATATTACTGCCTAATAATGCAACAGTAGATTTATTTAGCATAATCTCGAATTCGTTCAACACTGGAGGCTTTTTCAATGATTGGTTCAACTGAGTCCCTATATATAATGCTGTTAAAAGGACCCTATGTTTCAACATTTCGCCGGTAGACATTTGAAAAAAGGAAAGCATTCACATTAATTGCTCGGACGCCTATAAGAGTTTCGTTCAAGGGGAAATAGACGTATTCCTATACTCTTGTACTTCGCAGAGTCCATGTACTCCGTGTGCTCCAAGTGTATTGGAGTACATCCTTTTCTTCTTGGTATAAACTTCTTATACCAATTTTATTCTTTTTCTTTATAGTTTCTATTGAAAGCGCAAAAGTTATTTGTAAATTGTTGCATTCAATGAATAGACGACGTTTTATTTCGATTGGTATCGTAGTCGCTATGATCACATCAACTATAATCTTTCGCGCTGCTTTTTATGTAAAAAACTATGATACTGATTTTCTTAGTATTCTTTTGAAACACGATATACATCATACTAAAACAATATTACCGCGTGTATGTTGTTTAATACTAACAGCACCAAAATATTTTCTTACACGTGTGAAAGCTGTAAATGAAACTTGGGCACCACGATGCGATTGTTATTTTTTCATAACAGAATATGCCGAAGAAAAAATGACAGCTGAACAAAAGAAATTTGCACAACAAATACCCATTGCACCTATTAAAAACATTACAGCTGGTTATGGCCATCTAACACAAAAATCAAATTTAGCCTTTTTATTTGCATATGAAAATTATTTAAATGATTTTGAATGGTTTATCAAAGCAGATGATGATACATATTTGATAGTGGACCATTTGAAAACATTCTTAAGTAAACAAAATTCATCAGAACCTGTTACATTTGGATACACCTTTCAAGTAATTATATATAAGTTATCATCTATTATTGTGCTTATTGATGGATTGAGTATATTCATTGTATAGTACAGTGAACTGACTGTGATATGGTTTTTGACCCAAAAGAAAAACACTGGATACACTATCAAAAAGTCATTAAAAAAGCTACTTTTTTTAAGATAGAACTAATTTTATAAAGTCTAGAAAACTTCATCGGTACAATATTTTCAAGAGAAGCAAAAAAAAGACACAGTCCGATTTGATCAAAATACCCACAAAAGAAGTTTGAGCCCAATCGGCTTTCCTATTTAGGAAAAAAAAAGAGCCGAAGAAACTCGTGCTTTTGACATGTTGGGCACGAAACTGAGCTTTTTTCGAGGTTTTAACATGTAAAAAAAATGTGGTTTACTCTTCTTAAAGTACACTAATCAGATAGAGGACATCTACATGCCAAACACAAAAATAAAAAAAATGAAAAAACTGAAAGTTTTGCGTCGAAAAAGAGGGAACTCCTTAAGATAATCAATACTCTGAGAAACTATGTTAAAGTAGTCTTGTTCGTTCCTTGTTAATAACTGTAGGGTATTAATAAGACAAGAACTAGGTCATCCTTTTGTAATGAAATGTTTTTTGAAGTTGAATAATTATGATTTTAATTCATAAAAAAGACATTAGATTGAAATTCTTTATTATTTTTATATTCAGATTCACATTCCTAAAGGATACCATTCAGGTGGAGCATCTTACGTATTGAGTCGAGAATCATTACGACGATTTTATGAAGCATATAATGATCCAGCATCAAATTGTGCTAAAGATGGTGGTTCTGAAGATATTGAAATAGCAAGATGTCTTCGTACAAAAGGTGTTTATCCAGGCAAAGCACTGGATAAAGAAAATCGTGAACTATTTCATCCACTTACATTTGCTCATCATTTTCAGGGTCTCTTTCCTGATTGGCTTGTAAAACGTGCTGAAAATCCATTACAATCTGTAAGTCGTTGAAAAGAAATCTCTTTCTATTTTTAACTATCGATGTATCTTTTTCGTTTTAGCATTACAATTGTTGTAGTGATCAAACTATATCATTTCATTATACTTCTCCTGAAGAACAATATCTTATGCATTTCTTACTATATAAAGCTCGTGTTTAATCTATCATCATTGAAGTCATTCAATTACATCCATAGAATAATTCAATCATAAGAAAACTTGCTTGAATATTATTGTGTTTTTTTTGCAATAGAAAATAAGTTTTACGTGATTAAAATGTTTGTTTGAAACAATGCTTAAAGTCATTTTCTGTGTCATTGAAATCTCAATAAATTATACTTACTAATTACTACCCGATGCCGTTTCAGTGAGATACCAATAACACTTAAACTACTACGGGTCGTTCAAAAGATTTTATCGATAAGATGATCTAAGCAGAAATAAAAAAGCAAATCTACCATGCTACAGACCTTTCCGAGACGCGTTGAGTGATATACAATAGATCCTATTTTCATAAGATTTTAAAAGAACTAAAGTCAGTTTACTAATAGACGGCTTTACACCAACATTTACACACGTTCATGTTCACATCCGCATAGAAATAGTTTAATGCATTGAGTGACAACCCTGGGGGATTTCTTTTATAATACAATCTTCAATACAATTGAAACGTAAATACGATACGATAAGATTTGAGACATGAGTAAAAAGCTGCACTTTTCCATGGGACAAATTAAAATGATCGAAAATACATTTAGCGACCTTCTCAAATATTTGAGATACATCAGTACGAGATATTCACGATCAACAACAACTTGTCATGTCAACAGATGTTTATTGTTCTTATAATTTTTGATTATGCATTCATCTCGAACGATGAATATTTCATTAAAAAGAATCAAAACAGAGAATAAACAACTTTCATTTTCTTGCTATGATGATCATATCAACTGCTACTCTTTAATACATTTATTAATAAAATTCAAGCACCAATAAAATCGAAATAAAACACATGATTCCTCGAGCAGCATTGGTACGTCAAGTAGTTTCTATTATTCTTCTCAGTTTATTTATACTTATTGTTTTAATTTCATTTCAATCTTCTCGATATTTCAAATTGTCGTCATTATGTTATTTTCTAAATTTTTCATCTACATCAAAGACATTTGACACAATTTTAAATAATACAGAAGATGAAAAAACATCAGTCGATCATAATTCAATTTGGTGTCTTGATATGACAAATCGTCTTGATAATGAACAATATCTACCTGAATCACCTTTTCTTCAAGCTCCATCAATTAATTCAACAAGACTTTATCGTCTACCTTATCGTTATTCTCAATGGAAATCATATCCTTATCTTGCTCGTCTTTTTACTCCGTGTGAACATAATTTAGCTATGCGTTTATTAATGATTATTGAACGAATATGTCGAAAACATAAAATAACATTTTCATTAATTTATGGATCATTATTAGGCTCATATAGACATCATGATATTATTCCATGGGATGATGATATTGATATAATGATACCTATTGAAGAACATACCCGTTTTATTGATATAATTAAGCAAATGAATAAGACACTAGTAGAACATGGTGTATTATCAAATAGAAACGGAAAACCAAGATATTATAAAATTTTTTTCAAAAATACTCCATCAGCTGGAGGATTGTCATGGAATTTTCCATTTATTGATATTTTCTTCTATGCTACAAATGAAACACATTTATGGGAAACCGATTATCCTTCAACTATTGCAAGAAAAGAACATGTTTTTCCTTTAGTTATGAGACCATTTGGAGAATTATGGTTACCTACACCACGAAAACCTGAAGAAATTTTTAAATTCGATCCATTTGATGTTTGCAAAGGACATACTTGGAATCATCGATATGAAAGAGGACAAAAAGAGATTTCAGTTAAATGTAATGATCTTAAACATATTTATCCATTTGTTGAACGACAGAATCAATCAGATTCAATTGAAATTTAAGAATAAATGATACTATCATTCATACTGTTGTTTATAACTAATATTTTTTTTCTTTTCAACTTAATTGTCGAAAAAGTTTTTAATAAAAGTAGTATTAATAATTTCATTAATCTTGAAATTGGATTGACATTAGATGAAGGTATGAGTTAAGAGAAGATAAATACCCGTACTTACTCCCCTCTCTTGTTTTTTTTCAAAAAATTTTATTAATTGTTGGTTGATTGTTATATGTGAACAACTGAAAACGTTTGCAAAATGTTTATTGAAATATATCCTGTCAGAAGTTTTGTGAGAACGTACATACCATCTGGAGACACATTATTAAAAATGTATTTAATGAGAAAGAAAGGCTCGAGAGACTTTAATACATGTATTTATTTTTTATTGATATTGTATAATATAAAAATTGTCTAAATATGTCAGTACCGGATGAATGGATATCTCAGATTATTTGATCAAGATTGGTGCATTCCTTCTACCGTGAATGATTAATCAATCTCTATGTGGATCTCTATTGAGATTTTCAGAGCGAGCAAGATTCGAGTTTTAGTATATAGTTTTATTTCAATTCAGAATCGTGACAAAATGCATTTTATCGAAAAATAAATATTACTGTTATCTTTACTAATAAATTCCTGCAACTCTTCTAGAACATAGTAATCTTCATTTTTCACGGAAAAATACTTGCGTTTGACACGAAGCACTATTTCTTCGTTTTACTGTATTGGAAAGTTTCTATTTCTATCAATCAGCTGACCGAACTAATCATGGAACTGCAAAGTAGCAATTGTAAAATTCATCACTAGAAGAACTCTATAAAAGTATGTCAGTGACTCTTGAAAGAACAGTGTTGATTGATCATTTAATTATCTACATGATTCATTATCTGTCATCAGCTGCTTCGTATGTCGATACGTTGGTTCAATGAAATATAAAATTTTCGATTAACAAAGATCGAGAGAAATCTCTTCGCTAGATAGAACGTGAAGAACTATATCAGATAGGCTATCTGGCATTGATCCGAGAATTGTTTTTTCGATTTTTATCCGATATCGTTTTCCAGATATATCGACATTTCGTGCTTTGCACCGTATTTTGTATTCGAGAGGATCTCGAATATCATCTAGCCAAAGGTCACTCAAAAAAGGTTAACAGTTCGGATTTATACGTTTCTTATATGCTTTTTTTATTTGAAATTATAAAACTGATCGGTCAAATTTTTTGTATGACATGATTTGTCGACTAAATCATGGGACTATTTCTTAAAAGGTATCGACATAAAAATACTGAAATCAAGAAAGAGATGAAGTTATTGACATTAACCCCTTCTCATATCTATTATTTGAATATCCAAGAAAATTTCATTTTCTTCATTAAAATCTATCCTATCATACAAAACAAAACGAAATAAAATACTTTAAATTTGTTTGGATTAGTTTAATAATAAATGAGCATATCTTTATATGGCATGTCTGTTTCATAGCTCAATCGATCATAAAAATAGATGTTATCAATTGAAATAAATATGTTGTTTGTGATAAAAAACGATAAAATAGATCATGTCAACAGTTAAATTGAAGTCATAATCAATAACAGAGTCAGTTATGCTTACATATTTTGCTTCATGTTATTTATCTATTGCGAAGAATCAAACAGAATTTCATTTGTTTATTTATAAAACACAAAAAAAAAACAATTGATCTCTTTTCTTATTCTTTGCGATTTAGACACAAATTAAATTGATTAACGAATTTCTTTAAACAATTCGAAAAGTTTCGATGTTGAATTAGTGTTTGTGGATCAAGTTGAAAAGCAATAGAATAAAATGCTTCACAAGGGTTTGATCGATATTCAATTGAACTTTATGTTTGAATATTTAAATGACATTTTTCTGCACAATCATTTATAAAACGTGCGAAACGTGATTTTATCCATCCAATCCATTCATCAAGTTCATAATTATTTTCGCTTGAAAGTGTTAATTGAACAAATGATTTTGTTTTTTCATTTGGAAAATCGTTATTTAATTCAAGAATCTGTTTTAATGCGTTCGATTTATCTTTACATGTAATTGTATTTATTGTATTAAGTAATTGTAAAACACGTTAAAAGCCTTGAACAATCAGACCACGTGTAGAATTTATTGTTAAATGTCCTATATTGTTACATGGTGGATCTCGTGATAAAATACGCATTGAACTACGGTTATGTACTGAGGATTTTTCTGAAAGAGTCATTTGTTTATATGGTTTTGGATAAAAACGAAATGCTTGTGATGACTAATTAAACCGTGCAAAAGTTTAAAAAAGCTGTTGAACTGATACGATTGGACATAATGCTTGAATTTTTTGATAATATATTTTGTTGAAAACAAGATGAAAGTTTTTGAAATTTTTCTTGTATTCTTTTCTACGATTGATTAGTTTCAAAGAAATTCATTGTTTGAAAAACTTATTGTCATTTTCCTATTAATATAATTGGATTGCTTAGAGTTGATTGAATGGTAATTGATAAGCAATAGGAAATGGTGTTGTATCATTATCATATGGTCCTTGTAAGATGTAAATATAATTAACAGAAAATTCAGATGATTCATTTAAACCTAGAAGAATTTAAACAAAAATCCTCTCTTACTAAATTATTTTATGATGACGTCTTATCAATTCGTAATCGTAACTAGACACTTTCCAAACAGATATGGAGAATATACTGAGAATGAAGACATGGCAAATTCAAATTTTTGCACGCTGTTTTTCAATGAATGATACGTACTGAAGTATAGTATTGTTACTATTGGATTTCGAGGTTTTAGTTTTCACTTTTCGAAATTCTTTGTTTACATAGAAACTAGTTCTCATTGAGGCCCAAACCTTACGAAAAATGTTTATTTCTCAAACCAATGAATTACTTCCGTTTCTTTCCCCTTTTCATAACTTACTCAACGGGCTGTGGGTGTGGGTCTTCTCTTAACGCACTCACACCCACACCCTTTTTTTTCGTACCTTCAAGGAAAATGTTTCTTTTTCTCAGCGTTTTATTTTGCCGATAGAACAAATAACTATTGTTGTTTGTTTTTAAGAAATATTCACTAAAATTGGATATTTCATTTTTAATATTGTAGCTTTTAAAGGTTTCGTCATCTTAAGAAAAAGTTCAGTAATTGTCTCCTCATTGTAGCACATTGCGTTCTATATTTCTATGTAGAGAAGTTACCTAATAAACTTTAAGATAGATTGATAATAAACTCTTTTCAATCTATCAATTTGATGGATATATTCTACATTTTGGCATTTGCAATATGAACTTCTCTCGTTACTGTAGACTGTGAGAATCATCTGTATTATCCAAAACGAGGAAGCCTATAAAATTCGAACAATATTTTTCATCTGAAGTTCTAGTAGTTTATCTTAAGTACAGTCATCGACGTCTTTTTAATTCTCTTGCTATCTAAATCGAAGCATTTTTATGAATATAAAACGATTCAATACAATTAATATGCTTTTATATAAGGATAAATAACAATCCTTTATTCTCCTTCAAATATTTACTTTTTCTACATCTAGCAGTAACGAATTTTTATTGTTTCTACTGTTTAGTAATAAACTTATTGTTTTGGCATTGATCTAAAGAGAAATTTATTGATGGATCAAAGGTTGATCATTAGGTCTAAGTTGGACAATGTATCGATAAAGCTTTTGTATTTTTGTTACTTGATCTTTACTCAATTAAATTCAAACTTAGAGGACGATGAATTTGTCAGTGAATCAATGGTTTTTCTTGATGTATAACGACGTCGTAGTTTGTCAAATTTGACATAATCTAGCATCAATGCGAAGATGAAATTATTGGATCTTACTCTTATTCTGAGATTCACATTTAACTACGTTCTTCTTCAATTGGACACATCTATATTCTGAAGCTTAGTATAAAAGATGTA
>CAJNSZ010000059.1:335372-377328 GCA_905329745.1 Rotaria sp. Silwood2 | reverse complement strand
AAACCTACACCAGTTATAACAAAAACTGTTGAACGATTATTATCTGATGCAGGCATATGATTTAAAAAGAATAAATCTATTCATGTTCATTAGTTTTTATAGGTTCATTTGGTATTTATCAAATATTTGTATTTCTTATAATTGGTCTTCTTGCTGTTGTTCCATCAATGGTTAGTTTTTCCTATGATCTTAATCTTGGTACGCCAGATCATCGTTGTCGTTTATTTCCTAATGATACATATGACAAAACACCTCAAACACCTCAAACATATAAAATATTTCTTAATAATTTACATTTGACAGCTAGTGAATATGATAAAAAATGTACAATGCTCGATAATAAATTTTCATTAACATTGAAACCTTGTGATCAAGGTTGGGTTTTTGATATGAATAAATATGGTGAAACACTTACAACAGAACTTTTACTTGTTTGTGATAAATTTCATTTACGAGCATTAACACAAAATATTTATTCAGCTGGTGTAGCTGGATCTATATTAACAGGACTTTTATCCGATAGATGGGGTCGTCGAAAAACAATTTATTTACTTGTTATTATATTAATTATTGCATTGAATACAATGCAATTATTTTTATATTCACCAACACATAAACTTCTTGTTTTTACAATATGTCGATTTTTTCAAGGATTTGCAATAACATTTCATTCTGTTTCACTTGTTCTACTTTTAGAAATAACTGGACCAAGTCGACGTGTTTTAGCTGCTAATATACTTGCATATTCATTTGCATTAGGTCAAATTTTATTAGCTATTATATCAAAAAAATTAAAAGATTATAAATTAACATATTGGTCATTAAATATATATGTTTTACCATTTATATTTATTTATATAGTTATACCTGAATCACCACGATGGCTTGTACAACAAGGTCGTATTATCGAAGCAAGAAAAGTATTTGAAAGAATATTTTTAATAAATCGTCGACCATTAAATGATCGATTAGAATTATTTTATTCACATTTACCAACTGATGTTATTGCTGCTAGAGAATCTGAACAAAAAATTCCAACTTATTTAAATGTATTCAAACGACTTTGTCAATCGAAATTAATGAAAAAAAGATGTTTACTTCTTATTGCTGTTTGGTCAGTAGCTGTTTCTGTTTATTTAGGTATGTTTCGACAATAGAACAAACTGATTCACCATTTTTTTTTTCTTTAAAGTACTTTATAATGTTCTTAATATTATAAAAGATTTAGTGTATTTGAATGTAAAATATATAATACTATATAGAAATTTATAAAATTGCTTAACAACAAATTGTAGTAGATATTTTTAGTGTATATTAAAGAGAACTTCTCCAAGTGTCAATTCTATTTTCCA
Organism: Rotaria sp. Silwood2; assembly: GCA_905329745.1. NCBI lineage: Eukaryota > Metazoa > Rotifera > Eurotatoria > Philodinida > Philodinidae > Rotaria > Rotaria sp. Silwood2. Next base: position 375,976 of record CAJNSZ010000059.1, on the reverse strand, counting down.
CTGAGATGACTTTCATTTGGTTAGTAATAGGAAAGTTTAGAATAGTTTGGCTTTTCGGGCTTTATTCTTGAGATATGGAAGTTTTACTGAGTTTTTCATTCCTCTCAAGTGGCTTAGAAAATCGACTTTCGAGTTTTGATTTCAACCTTTGCATAAACAAGGTCACAATGAGATTAGTTCATTAGGCAAAATATAACTTTTTTACATATCTTTTTCTGAAATATTCAATATTAGAAATTCTCTCCTGTCTAAAAATAAATTTTGTTCATATATTTACATCTAAAGAAAAGAAATGGTATAAAAGCTAAAATTTATCCAATTAACTAATCTTATCTAGATATTTAGTTTGTGTACATTTTAAAGTCGATTATCGAAAATCGATTTTCCAAGCGACCTGAGAGGAATGAAAAACTGTGTAAAATTTTGATATCTCGACAGGTAAGGTTTGGAAAACCAGACCATTCTAAACTTTTCTATTACTCATCAAATTAACATCATTTCGGTCGAAAAGAGATTTGAAAATTGAAGATGTTCATACTTTAGGTTTTCAGTAAAGACGAAAAATTCTACAACATTGTATTTCTATTTGATAATCTATAGTAACTCACAAATGTTTAGAGAATTCTGTTTTAATGTCCCAATTATCAAATTAACATTTCTAGATCATCTAAGGGTAGTTTTTCCGACATATTTCCTTTTTTTGTTTAAATCATTGTTTATAAAATTTCATCAAAAAAGAAATCCATTACTACAAAAAGAAAAACTTTCTTGAATTTTTGTAAAGGTATCAGTAGTGCATTACCTGCACTTACAAATCAACCACATGAATTATTTATAGCTGGTGCTATTTGTGAAATGATTGGTCTTAGTGTATGTCATATACTTGCATCACTTGTTGAACGACGTCGTCTTCTTATTGTATTTTTTATTGCAACATCTCTTGCTTTAGCACTTGTACCTGTTACATATGATAAACAACCATATAGTAAAAAATAATTTAAATAATTAATTTAATGTATTGAATTAAAATTTTTCTTTTAGTAAGTCTTTCGTTTGCTTTACTTGGTAAATTAACAGCATCTTCGTGTCAATTGTTAATTGTTGTATATACAACTGAAACATATCCAACAGCTCTTCGTTCAACAGGTGTTGGTTTATCAGCATGTATAGCACGTCTTGTTGCAATGATAGGACCACAACTATCAGCTACTCAATATTCTCTTTGGTTTCCATTACCATACATTGTCTATTCATTAGCTTCATGTTTAGCTGCTTTAGCTGCATCTCAGTTACCACATATACATTCCCCATGCAAATTACCTGAAACAGTTCATGAAGTTGAAAAACAATATACACAAGTAACACCTCTTGTATCACCATCTACACAAACACTTGATCAACGAAGACCGTCATCGGCACTTATTAGAGAATTAGGTGTAATAAAATCAAAGCCATCTAAATCAGTTATTTTTTCAATTTCAAAACCTCCCTCAAGACGTTACTCAACTGAAACTAATCTTGTTCAACAACGAAATGTTGGTTCTCATCTTCCAACAATTAATGATGTGAATGAAGATGAAGTTTGTTAATGAATTAATCTTTCTTTTGAATTAAGAATTTTACTTTTCGATTTNTTGCTTCTTCTTTGATGAAAGTAAAAATATGTGAATGCATCCATTTTCGGATGGCTTGTTGAGAGATGAGATAGGTTCTATGACATGAGACGGAAATTTCGAGCTGACGAATCTCTGTTGAACGAATTACAATTCGAAATTTGGCGCTCAGTGTTCTTTGTATTGCCCGTTGACGGAGCATAGCCAAAGCTCTTCCATCTGAATGGTCAAAAGTTATAAACTCGAACTCATTTCACACGATCCATCTCCTCTCTCAACTAGTCATCCAAAAATGAATTTATTCACATATTTTTACTTTGCTCAACGAAGAAGCAAACACTTATAAAACTAATATATGCTGCGTAAATGTCTCGAACTCTTTTGTACATGCATGTACTGCATTCTATTCTCATACGTCAAAATAATATAAAAAGTTCATTGCAATAAGGGCGTTTTTATCGTCGACTAATTCTATTTTATACTGATAGTTTGATTTATTTACTAATAATTTTTTATGGAATACTGAGCAAACTACACTGAGCGTTTACAAAAAAAATTCTAAGCACTTACTTCTTCTCAATTCTAAATACTATCTGACGTGGGAACGAATGTGTCAAAAGAATGGAATCTAACAGCCTTGACGATGTTAAGAAAGTATGGCACAATCATATCACTTTAACATAGATTAAAGAGCATGTCTCAAAAGTTGTGCTAGGTTCGAGCTCGCATATTGTCTCTTTCAGTGAGAAAATAAGACCGCACGCTCAAAAAATGGCCTAACTTCTGTTTCTTACTTCTGCGAGAAGATGTTGACCGATGGAGCTGAGAACTTTTTTCTAAGTGTTTAAGAAAATCTCTGATGTAGTGTAATTGTGTGAGTGTAGGGGAATGTGCCTGTAGATGGTATAGCATCTTACATACGACCACACGAGAGCCGATACGCCACATCCATAACTATACCTACAAACTACCCACATTCACAACCTTAGTTAGAGAATGATTAACTATCATTGAAATGTAGAGCATTATAGGTTTATTATCGGATTACCTGGAAAGAAGTTTCTTTAAGCTTTTTATAAGGAACTAAAACACATCAGTCAATACTTTTGGTATGCCTCGAGTAGTTAAAATCGATCGTATGATCAAAAAAAAGCACACCACTAGATAGAAGTCATTTCGCTTTATCTAATAATGTGTTCTAAGAAAAAAAATCCAAAAGCGATTAAGTCTATTCGTTGTTGTTAATAAAAAAAACTTGCGTTGATGGGGAATTTGAATTTGCGGCAAATTCCGAAATCAACCAATCAGAAACAATGAAATATTCAACGCAGTATACAGTTATACCGCTATATATCTATGTTGCCACGAATAGGTATTGTTTTAAAGAATTTGAATTTGCCACAAAATCAAATTCCTCATCATATGAAAAACCTCTGCATTCTTCTTAGTAAACAAAAACTGTTACTTTCAGAGCAAAATATCTGGAAAGGCAGTAATCAGAATCGAAAATTCTGATTTTTATAGAGAACGTAGAAAGAAATTAGGTTTATTTATCGATGAACAAAGGAATATGAGATCTATAGTTTCTAATGTGCGAACAAAAAATATGAGAAATGCATAGGTATCCGCATAGTTTCTTGACTACCTGTATTTGTTCTGCATAAAAATAAAGAATTATATCTTTGAAAATGTCAATGCATGAGTGCAACGTGCGCCAAAATGTTGCTGCAGACAATTAAGAATCAATTTTTAATTTCTTTGACTTTCGATGAACAAACAGATAAGGAACGATATGCTCAAACTGAAAATCGAACTCAAGGTCGATTACTGGTTATCCGGATCAGTGTTCTAACCAGCAAGCCATCGAAGCACGATGAACACATAGTTTCTTTTCTGAATGATATTCAATCATCGAAAGTCAGAGGAAGTGAAAATTAGTAGCGTATAAACATTACATATACTCTTTTTCTGTCCTTTGAATAACAATTAAGAACTAAAGACGCAATACCTAGAATAAACTAAGTCGTGTAGATCACTGATATATGACTTACAGACTCTTGTATTACAAGTATGATATAGGAGTGAGAAGATAACGAAAATTAAATGCTCTTTTTTGCTTCGTCTTAAGGCTGAGAAGAGGAACAGCAAATATACTTGCTTTTCCTTTCGTAGACAACATCAACATCATATATTTGCTATTGCAACAAGAGACAAAAATACAATTTCATCATAGATTGATTCTGTTCTCAAATCTTCTGCAGTAAAAAAGAGAAAGAAGAAATAGAAAGAATTGTAAAACAAATGTTAGGTATTTCCTTGATTGTCGATCTCAAACTACCAATAAATATTTTTTAATTTCAACTAAGACAGACTTGCCATCACTAAGATCTATTTCTTATCGGTACCGATCTAATTCTGTCACATCGACCACGACCACTGAGTACACTGTAAAAAGAAATTGTAGTGATTGACCGTGATACTACAAAACACTTTTCATAAACACTTGAAAGGTTTATGTTGATTTTTTTTATTATGTTCGTCAATGTTAAATTCGGAAGTACTTACATGATAATATAAAGAGAAATTATGATATTTAAAGGCAGTATGATTTATGATCAGTCAACTTAATGATTGATCAGTAAATTATTTAGACAGTCAGTTATTAATTAATTTGGTTTATAAATGGATTTAAGAATCAGTAATATAATTTATTAACAGTCGATTATATTAAAGGTCTTCTCTGAGGTACTTCTTCTAATCTACAATTTTGTTAATAAGAAAAATAATTGTTTCAATTCTTCGTATTATTCATTATCGTTTTTCAAATAAAAATAACATCTCGCATTTACAAAATTTGCCGAATTTGTAAATATGGGAGTAGTATCGATTTCTCAAAACGAAAACGGTATATCAGATGAAGAGGTAGTGGAAGAAGATTATGAAATAAATGAAAATAAAAGAACCCTTTAAACGAAATGGAATCAAACTTTGGGTTTAAAAGATGCATTTGAGAATGCTGGCGAAACAAAACCATCAATTGAAACGCAATGGCCAAAATATAAAACAAACTATAGAGAAGATGGGGGAAAAGTGTTTTTTTTTATAAATGCAAGAAAGTTAAATGCCGTAGTTCTCAATGTCGTACAGGTATTTATCTGCTTTATCATGCAGATATCGATAAAGTAACTGTTCGTGAAACAAAAGCTGAGCACGAACATCATAATAGAACTATTTGTGGTACTGATGAAAATGTTAAAAAGTATATGGAAGATTCATTTTACAATGATTTAAAGAAACTAAAACTAATTAAGTAGTTTTTCGAGCATTTCAATCAAGAAAAAATAAATATGTCAATGTTATCACAGCTAAACAATTATCTTGTCTATTACAGAAACAAGAAACTCAGTTCATCTAATACAAGTTTAGATAAATTAGAACAACGGTGTGAACATATATCCAAATGTTCCATTTGATGAAAACAAATCATTTGTTATATCATGCAAGATATAATACGATGATGAAGAATATGAAGATGATGGTGTAAACGAATTTCGTATCTTTATATCATCTGTTCGTTTGCTCAACGCCGTATCTACGTCACAACACATACATGTTCATGCTATTTATATATTAGCATAGCAAAGTTTTCCAGCACTAGTTAGTGAAATAACGGATTTAAATAAAGCATGTCATCGATTCGGTTTAGCAATGTGTTCAAATGAAAAAACAAATTTATTTTTTTCAATTTATCTTCAGTAGTTTTCAAAACGATATACAAAAAAAGGTCTGTGTAAATATGGCTATTTGTTTGGAATATTGTAAACCACCGCCAGCAGCAAAGACAGAGTCGATCGGTGCGAAAAGAAAGAGAGGTGGACCAGTCAAGGCTAAATATGTTTTAATAATACAATAATTCAATTGTCATTTTCTTTTCGTTTTCAATTATTGTTCAAGTTTCTTGTTATTTATTCTGTGGTTCCTTGATTTCTTTAAATGCATGTTCTACTGATAAATCTTGCTTTTTTTACTAATACAAATTGAAAATTTTTACTGCTACTTATATTTAGTAAATTGATCATTTTACAATTAATTACTTGTAATTTAAGTACTGAGCATTTTGCCGAATTTTTATACTGACCACTGAAATGTTAGTCAAACTTAACCCTTTATCATCCCTTGGTTAATAGAATAGCCACTTGTAGAACGATTGCACAAAATAAGAGAAGCATATGATTTGAAAACGATAAGAATATTTTTTTTCTCGCTTCGTCTTTGAAAGATTGGCGTTACAAAATTAATTATTTTGAAAAAATGAAGAAATTCGAATTTTTCGAAACAAAGTATTCTCTACCAACAGTCAATGGAGATTTTTCGAAATTTCTGATTAATATAGAACGGTAAAGAAGTCCACTATTGAGTTAGATATGTTTCGAAAACTTCACGTTACTCAGCGACTTAAACATACTAAGGCATATGATTGACCATGGAGCTACTATTCGGCAGCTGGAGAGCATTTAAGGACAAAGTTAACATATGTATTATAAATGTCAACTCATGAAAACTTGAAAAAGTATTTATGAGTTAAATCGCTTCAGATATTACAAAATAGTTCAAAGCAAAGTAGATGCTTATATCTAACATGATGTGTGATTGAAACGACTAACCGAAAAATAAATTGATATTTGCTGCTTTTTATGGCATGTATCGTATGAATTATTATTAGAAAAAAAGTTATGTATTGAAGATGTTCCGACAATACAAATAAGTTTTATCAGTAAAACGACATTAAAAAATATGAAATAAACTGGTAGAGTAGTAATTTTACATGCAAACATCTTCGAAATGATAAAATTTTAGAGCGCGCATATTAACTAAAAGAATTGTTATAATTTTCATTTATTCATTCATTTGGCTTTTTTTGTAATAAATTATTTTAATCCCTTTAACAATACACCATACATTTATAACAGTCCGTGTGTGTGCATTCCATACTTTAACCCCTCATGTGCTCGTTCACAAGGTTTCTTGTTTGAAAGTGCATGCAAAGATGAAAGGCATGACAGAGTCACTATTGTTAATTAAGTTTGTTATTATTATATAGAGAGTATTTTTTGAGATTTTTCTAAACGTTGAACTCTTTACTCATTTTCTTCGCATAAAAAGTAAGAATTTAACAAAAAAGAGACACTTTCAAGCAAAAAATTACTATGTGGAATACAGGCTGACAGAGAATTTTGAATTGCCAAATGAGCTATTTTTTACCCTTGTTTGTTGAATATCTCCAGAAAACGTGATGATATAGAGCTGAGAATCCCACCATAGTTTCTCCATGGCAGCCGTAACAAATCCTAAAAATTTCATGTGACCGAAAGGGGGGGCGCGCTCAAATGTAATTGTAAGATTAACACCATTTGTATCTTTTCCAGAAAGTTTAAAAAGAAAAAAGAATGGTAAGTTCTAAATTAACAAAGAATACATGGTAATTCATCCAGAATATTCATATATAATTATTTTCTTCTTAACAACATGTCATAGAGCAGTGAAGTGCAAACAAAATATATATAGACAAAGATAAATGCAATTCACTTTCTTTAACTCCTTTGTCGCTGATGTTTCATATGTCTCTATTGAGAATGGCGTTTGAAATACCGAAATCCCATACTAAGTAATTCTTTATTTTTTTTTAATTTATTGATTTAAATAATTCATAAATTATTTTTCACTACTATAGAATCCATGTCATATATCTTAAGTTTGAATTTGAAATATAAAAGATACTTGTTTCGACTGATTAGTTGCAATAAGGTTTCTAGGCAGAATATGTCGATATAATTTTATAATGAAGTAAGATATATTCATATGATTAGACTTATATTTACATTTCAATTAAAAAGAATTGCAAGGACAACTTGATTAGATTTTTATGACACTTTACAATTAAGAGAGAATACTTTCAAGAGAAAATAAACATGTTACAATGTTCTCAGATGGTAGCGAAAGAAAATTCAAGGTCATTGTAGTACTCACTATTGTTACTGATTTTTCTCGAGAGTTTATTGGAAGAAAAAAGAAAAACACATATGCTCTCATACCTTTACACTACGACATGTGAGAGAAATCTTTTTACTGGTAGGAAGAGAAAGAAAAAACGGCAAACAGATTCTAACCACATCATCAAAAAGTAAAATGAGCTCATGGGATGTCGAACGTAAACGTAAATTGAACGATGAATTTGACAATGTTATTCGTGAACATGAACGCCTACGAGAAGATCTGAATAGAGATGACAATCGAATATATGAATCTCTCGTTGATTCTATTGATAAATGGGAAAAAGATGCTATAAAAAAAATTAAAAAAATAGCTAAAACTGCTCGCAATGATCTTCAACAAATACTAAAGAGTACTAATGATCGATTACAACGTGCTTTACATGATACAGTCACAGAAGAATTACAAGAAGCATTACAGAAAAAAATTAATTGTACCGAAGCTAATATTGATAATTGGATGGCAAATTTATCTGAAATTCGTAAGCAATTAGAAAAAGTTTCTTCAACAATCGAATTTTCACATGATCAAGTCATTGATTTAATTAAAGTAAAACGAGAATTTTCCAAAGAAATGTTTCAACGAATTAATTTCGATTATAAAGAATTTAATTTTGAAAAAATTCGTGGTCATCCTACTTTTTATAAAACTCAACATCTTATAAGTACTACACATCCTGCAATTATTCTTAGTCGAAATCAATACACTACTGGTACACATTTTTTTCGTTTTCGTATTAAACAAACTAATAAAGAACTATTCTTTGGAATAATTAGTGATAAAGATCATCAAAACTTAAAAGAAAATATTCAACCTATTCAATCAATTCACGGCTGGTGGAATATTGATCGTCGGGTTATCGGTGGTCGAAAAGAACCATATGTATCTACACTCAATATATTTGATAGTGATGAAGTTGTATTTATAATGAACTGTAGCGCACGTGAGATTTTTCTTGAATATCCATCAATGACTAAATTAAACTCAATAAAATTAATTAATAATGGATATGAATGTCCACCTCCATGGAAATTGTTGATTGAAATAGGCAAACCAGGTCAATGTTTACTTAAATTAGTCGATTGGGGCATAATCGCACACGCAACAAGTCCTTCAGATAGACATGTACATTGTTTTTGTTCATCTGATTAATTACTATCTTACATATTCATAGTATTCTTGCACTAATTAAATGAACGCTCATGTCATTTTGACAACACGATCAATTTTTTTTCTTTGTTACACGTAACCTTAGTTTTCATCATTTTTTTTTTTTGATACATAAAATTAGATTTTGCTACGCTTTTTATTGTACGTTTTATTTTAACTAAGCAAATTTTTAATTTATAATCAGAATAAAAGAAGAATTTCAATAACATAAATCAATATTCGTAAAAGCAAATAATCAACGAAATGGATATAATGGACGAGACAAAAGTTTTGCATAAATCTCCTTGTTAATGTAGTATAGGGTTTATCTTTTTTTCTTAGAAAGATCGAAATGTTTTCTGAAGGTCACAAGTGGACGATTAAGACGTAAGTATGGATGAAGAGAAGGTCTACATCCACATCTTTTGCGAACAACTACTCGAGACCCATTATATCAGAAGCGCAGACTCTGCCTCTACGATGAAAAATTTTCCCTGCTATTAAAACAAAAAAAAAGAAAAGCTGGATTCACTTTTACGTTCGCACATTCCAAGAAAGAATAAGAGAAATCGATTTATTTAACACATAAATACTAATCTTTATTAATTGTCATTTAATAGAGACAATTTTCATTCCAAACCATAATGAATTGTATAGTTAAATTAAAGTATAAACTGTTTTGATACTTTCTATTAATAAAAAAATCAAAAAAGTCTATGTACGAAACTTATATTCTTATCACTATAAGAAAAAGTCTTCCTATAGCTAAATAATTTTCCGGAATTTCTCCAAACGCACGTTAGTACACACAGATAGATTCTGTACATCACCATGATATTATCAAATTCAGTTTTGTCGAACTAATGAATTTAAATTTTAGTATCTCAATATATTTTATAATCTTGAAAATATTCTGATCGAGTTTTCATAGAAATCATACAACTTAACAGTAACTAAAAATCATTTATAGATTCTCATTAAAATAAAAGATTATTTTCATATATATATATACTTTTCATATCATGTGATTCTATTCGAATAAATCGGACAATTATAAGCATATTCTTTAAGGCATATTGAAAAACAAAAAAACAATAAATGACTAGAATTAGATTAATTCAAGTCTAGGCATATACACAATACATAAATTCACATTGAGCATTCCATTAGATCAGCAAGTGCATTATCAAGTATTTGTCGAGCATAATCACCTAGGAATTAAATTATATTTGTTTTATATAAAATAGTTAATGATTTTTCTTACTAGGCATTTGAGGTGGATGTATAAAAGGCGAACCAATAGACATATTGGTAACGGAGGATGAAAGATGTGATACATAACGTGTTGGACGAGATCCAGAAGTCATTACAACAGCTTCTAAATATAAGGACATGGTACATGAAATTTAAAAAAAAGATTATTTTTCAGAATCAACAGCTTCTTCATTTAATGAAACGATATCAAAAAAAAAAATTCTTCATCATTAGATGAATATTTTCTTCCGACTACCTCATAGCCTGTTGACTTATGTTCTCATTTCTATTACTACAAAAACTTTCCTTAATACACAATAGTGTATTTGTTTTTTTTTTCTTCATAAAATATTGTTGAATAAAAAGTGTCGATGACACGGAACTAAACTGTATTCGATATACAGAGTACCAAAATGATTCAACCGAGTTAGTTCAAACTAATTTTTCAATACTTAAAGCACATAAATATAATTTTTGTTAGACTAGACAAAATAATAAGATAAACGAAACATCTCCGAGTTCTCTGCAACATTTTTTAGCTGAGATGCAGTAGTTTGATTGAAGATCAAGAACTAACTTTTCTATATGAAATAGTAACAAAAACAATTTTAGTAGTTTCCGTAAGATTGGTGTATTTCAACTAAAAACCGTTGCAGAAAACTGAGACATCTCATTTTGTAAACAATTATTTACTTTATGGTTCTATGTAATCTAAACAAAACTATATTTACGCATGCTAGATGTTGAAAAACTAAAATAATTGTGGCATCTTCTGTATACGAAACCTAATTTCATAAAACTAACTTTTATGTCTTTGATTATTTTAATTGAATCTTTTCTTTTTCTCAAACCTGATTCCGGAGTAAGTGCAATAAATTCTTGTCGAGAATTTTTCGTCGAATTCGTTGAAGTTTTCAATGGTATTGGTGAACAATCAGGTGTTATTGGTTTTTTATGTCGGGATAGATGATTTTCTCGATATTGTTGTTGACTCGGACTTGATGAACGTTGTGCAGGCTATAAAAAACAACAACGAACATTTTATATCAATATGAAATAATATTTTACATCGAATGAAGATGAACGTCGATGTGGTACTATTGGTGGTGTTTCATCAAGTAAATCATCTTCATCAGAAAATAGTTTTCGTCGTATTTGAGAAATATTTAATGATGAATTTGAAATAGCAATAGGTGGATCATCTTGATCACTATTCGAAGCAAAACTTTGTATTAATGAATCAAGATCAGCTGCTGGTGGCAGAGAAAGACGTGTTTGACAACCCACTAAAAAGAAAAATCATAATTAATTAAGACAATAACCTTGTTTTTTTTTTTTAAATACTATGTCTAGTCGTTCGAGTTTGATCAAGCAAAGAATTTAAACTTGTTGATGAACTATTTGACCATGATTGATTTTTTGTTTTTGGAATTTCATTTGTTGTTATAGGTGTAGGTAAATCAAGTTGTGTATGACAAAAATGATCTGATGCTCGTTGATATCGATCACGCATTTCTTGATTACTATATTTTTTTTAAATATAAAGAAAAAAGCAAAATACTATATAAATAGAAAAAGAAAAAACCCTACAAAAGAGATGTATCTATTTGAACAATATGTTCACTTAACGGATGTGGATATACTTGAGCACGACGTTCAATTGATAGGACATCAACAACAGATTTATTTTCTTGTTGCTAAAAACACTAATTTAAATAATTTTTTAAATTAAAATAAAATAAACTAACATCATTAAAAATACTAAAACTAGCAAGTCTTTGTTTAAGATGAACTGATGTTGGTGGATCAAATGGATTTGAAATTAATCTATAATCAGGTGTTTTTTGTACTTGTGAATAATTTGTATCATCTCGTAACATGGAAATAGCCGATGAAAATGAATCTTTCATTATCCTTCAACAAGCAAATTTATTCTTGATAATTGCTTTTGTCTATTTTTTTCCACCATAAATATCTTTCTTGTCATCTAATGGACTCGCTCGCATTCATTTGAGCATTAAAAAATAGCTATATTGTAATGGATGGATGTACACTAACTCCATCTGTTCGAAGATCATTGATTGAATAGTTTATATTGTATGTATAGTCCATTTGAGATTATTCAAAAATTCTATAACGATATTTTTTATAACTGATGTTTTATAATCGAAAAGATTGGTTTTGATCTTTTTTTTTGATGTAGTTTTATCTTGTTCGTATACAGTTGAAATAGAAATGAGACATACACAAACGATGATATACGTCGTTAATAAGACATAAGTTGGTTGATTATGATTTATAAATCGTGTAATTAAACTAAATGTGACTGATTAGTTTTATATTTCATTTTCGAATAGTTAGAAATATACTTTTTGATGACTTTTGAAATTAATTTATTTAACTTTTGATATATGTTAATAAAAGTTTTAATGTAATTCATATCTTTTGAAATTTATAATATTGTTGTAATAGATTATATTTACAGTCATTATTATTAAGAGCTGAATAAATCGTTGACATTATATATGTTATGTTTCTTGATTTCATTCTAGTCTGATAGGTTAAAATTGTATTTATGGCAGATATTCAACAAATACTGTTCTGTATTACAATCATATTCTTCTTTCTATATGAATATATACTCTTAAAATTTTTCTTTGATCGATAATATATTAAAGCTATTCTGTATAAGTAACGGAATATTGTCTAATGTTTGCTAACGAATAACATAGATGTCTGTATTGTTATAAATATGATTTATTAAAAAAATGATTTAGCTTTTATATGTCCCGTGTGTTTTTTGTTTTTGGATTGCTTAGGAAATTTCATTTATTAAGTGACAAAATCCAGTTGATCATTAGAAGTTATTCAATTTTGTTAAATTAGTATGCATATCAATGGTGGATTTGAGGGAAGCGGTTGATTATTGTTCCCTTTCGAAATCGGTTGTTGGGTGCTCTCACTAGAAAACGCTGAATAATGAGTAAATGCGATCTATAATGGACTTTCAAATCCCGTATTGCGGCCATGATATCATTTTTCTCTTCCACAAAATTCAAGATACACTACTGATGCGTCCTATGCTCAATATTTTCCCGAGATTATTCAGCAAGAATTTACCATAACAAGAACTTGTTCGGTTATTTTCATTTCAAACTGAAATTACTAGAAATAATCTAATTCATTGCTGAATTTTATCACAGTAACACAAAGCCTCATAGTCATGTTATAATCAGATCGATACTTTTAATTGACAAACAATCGTACACTATTTGATAGTTACACAAAAGCAAAACATTACGAATATTCACTTTTTGAAACGTAATATTTGTTTGTTAAAATTGTTTATTTCTGTATTAATCAAAATCATTTTATTTTCTGTTATTAGTTTATCAAAATACAAAACAAAAACTCTTCTAAATTATCTGGCAAACAAACAGTTAACTGTGCAAAGTTCATCATGAAGGCTGTACTTTTTTCAATACATTGCTGCTACTTGAAGGTATCGCTGCAACTAATTTTCGTTGTTGTGCTAATAAACCTTCAAGATGTTCAGCTCGTTTAGCAGCAGTAACATATTGAACATGTAATCCGTGTACTTGTTCATCTTTTTTTGCAATGGCTTGTTTAATTCTTAAATAAAAATAAAAATAACAAAAATTGAGATTTATCTATGTCATAAATGTAGTAATGTTACTTTTCATGTATAGTTTCTAATTCTTGTTCTTGTTGTCGTTGTAATACTTCAATTTCTTCTTTTTTCTTTTCTAATTCTAATTGTTGTCGAGCACGTAATTCTGCTATTTCACCTTTTATTCGACGATTCTCTTCTTCAGTTAACACAAGTCGATCAGCAAATTCTTGTCGAATAATTTCTGATAAACGATCACGTTCCTGTTGTAATGTTTCTGTGATCTAACAAATAAAAATGTCTCTTTAGATGATCCATAAGTTTCTATGAAACATTATGCAGAAAACCTTAACAAGTCGGAAGGAAATATTCACACGGTATTGTTTTTTTCATCGTTGACTCTAAAGTTTTAATTAACATTTTTTATGATCAATGTTACAGGGATGTGACGAAGAGAAAAAAAAGAGGCGAGAGGGAAACACATCTTCTCATGGTCACACCTCTATAATGTTATGTTGCTTATCAACTTCATAATGACAATAGTACTAATGATGATCAAATTCAATTTTCTTATTATTGTAATGAAAACAGATCGAAGGATTTATATATAAGAACACAAGGAGAAAAAACATGACTTCAATACTTTCAAGTACGAATGAAGTATTATTAAGTGTCAGTGAAGCATGTTGAGTATTGTACTTCAGTCATAATTCAAAGTACTTCATTCCTACTCTGAAGTACGGGTGTAGAGCTTTTGTCTCTCCCATCTTGATTAGAACAACATTTTAAGATTTTTATCAAATCATTCAGATAGAAATTCAATCACATTTTCAAACATGTGATGTGTGTAAATGTACCCATGCATGTGGTATTCAATATATTTCATAAGTATTTCAATTTTTCAAATAATAGAGTGAAGAATTAAAGTTTAGTGATGGGTAGAAAATCAAGACTCTCATAACTAGTTTTCTAAAAACTCATTTGGAACTTTTTGTAAATAGCTTTGTTTGATAGAGCAAATAATTCTAAGTAAAATGAGACATCTCGGCCCTCTTCATCAAACTGCATTCAATTCATAGAAGACCACAAAGTGTCAAACATGATGAAATCATACAAATTTTTTTATAAAAACAAAAGAAAAATTCTTCTTAGGTCTTCTGTAAGTTGAATGTAGTTCGATGAAAGAGCTCCATAGAGAGAACGAAGACATCTAAATTTGCATAGAATTATTTGCTCTATGAAATAAAACCATTTACAAAAGGCTTCAAATGATTGTTAGTAAATTGGTTTTAGTATTCCACACATCCTTATCCAAGCAGTTTTATTGGAGAAATTAGATACTTTAATCCTAATAGAAAATCATTTTCACTATTCAAATACTTTTTCAGATTTTTTTCTTCAGATATTACCATCGAAAAGAAAACTCATAAATAAAACTGCTCAAATCTATTTTCCGTACCAATAGAATATTTTTTATGAAAGTCAGTTGAGATAAAATATTCTCATATTCATGAACTCAAATATTTTAGGTTCGATCAATGATTTTCTATTTCTATTATATATAGAAGCTTATTAAAAGAATTATAGACTGTCTCCTTTCGTTATCGCAGAAAAAATACTTATCAACGATTGTTAGGCACTACTGCTTTTTTTTCTTATATCCGAGATCGTGCAATGTATACACATCTAGTAAATAGAGAACATAAGCAAGCTTATCCAGTTATAGTATGCTGCTTTCATTTATTCAAGTTATAATATCAAACTTAATCTTATCATAAAGTTATATGAGAACATCATAAAAATAATATATAAGCAAAAGAGAGATACAATAGTCTTCAATGACTGATGTTCACGTTAGACTGTTGCTTCTATTTATTAGACACGAAATATATAAGTTGCTTATTAATGACCATAAAGTCGATACAACTTGAGTGTCTTACTATTGTATTTTCTCGTATATTTAACAAGATTTTTCTTAGTACCTTTTTGATATCATTGACTTCTGTTTCTTTTTGTTTAAGTAATACTTGAAATCGTTCGTTATCACCTAGAAAATAGAAAATTCAAAAATTTACAAATAATTTCTTTGATATTAACCTTGAACTTCTGTCATTTGAGCTTTAATTTGATTAAATCGTTCTCTTGTTTGTTTTTCGGAATTTTCTAATTCATGAAATTCTACTTCATATTTATCTCGAATACGTCTAAAATATATGTATTGATTTACATTAAATTATAAAAAATTAAAAAATTTTTACTTAACACGATCTTCTGCTGAACGCTCTGTTTCTTCTTTGCTTGTCGTTGTATCTGATTCAAATTGTGCAATAATTTTTTCAATTTCTTTGTCTCGTTCTTGTTTCATTTGTTCTCGTAATTCACGTTCTCTATTAGCTAATATAGTTTCTTGTTTTTTCATAATACTTTCTTCCCAATTTTGTTTCTCTAATGCTAATTTATCTTTCAATTCTTGAATTTCATTGACATGTCGACGTTCTTGTTCTAAACGTATTGCTTCATATTCACGTTTAGTTGAATCAACAACAGTTCGATGATTCTCTTCGATATCACGTCGAAGTCTGTACAAGAAATACTTAAAATAAAAAAATTTAAAAAATGTATTTTTACTTGTCTAAATCAGCACGTTGTTTCGCTATTAGTTCAGCTTCTCGATTTTTTTCTTCGTCAATTTCCGTATACAGTCGACGTCTTTGTTCATTAAATGTTTTTTCTTCATCATGTAAAGATTTTTCATATTTTTCTCGAGCTAATTCACGTTCACGAGCAATAGCAACTTCTTTTTCACGTTCTAATTGATCACGTAATTCTTCTGTCATACGAATATAACGTTGTGAAGCACGTTCATCAGCTGCTAATAGTTCAGCTTCATGAACAGTTTTTATTTTTGTTATTTCATTTTTATGTTTACTAATTAATTTTTGAATTTCAGGTTCTAAACCACGTACAGTTAATTCTTTTATTTTCTTTGTTTTTTCTTCAATCCAATGTTCACGTCGTAATTTTTCAGCTGCTTCATGAACATCTTTTAATTTTTGTAATTCATTACGATTGGCTTCTTCAACAGATCGCATTCGATCATTATATTTTCTATCGATTATTTTTAATTCTGATAGTAAAAGTTCACAACGTTGAGATATTTTTTTCTTATCATCAATTAACTGAAAGAGAAAAATGGATGATTGAATTTAAAAAGAAATATTAATTATGTTTTAGAGTGGATTAAAAAACTATTTTACTTGTTCTTACTAGAATTTTTTTAACTTTCATTTACATTGATTACTGGGTGATCAGAAAGCTTTTAGATAAGATTTTTGTACACTTTTAATCTGCTAGAAAGTATCAAAAGGTATCAGTTCGGATCAGAATTTTATGCTTTTTTCGAATATGAACTTCGAAATCTTGTCTCTGTTTTTGTTTAAGAGTAGTGAGAATAAAGGCTAAAAATTGTCAAAGTCAATCATTTTGTACAGTAGATACTTTTCTACAAAATGTTATATTGAACTAACGAGGGAACTTTTTCACAGGTGTTCCCCTCCGATTTCAAAGATTTTTTGTCTATAGATCATGTTCAATGTTCTAGTGAAAATCCTCAAAGGATTTGGGTTCCGAGTGCTTCCTTCAAAAGATATGAACATTTTAATTTTGTTTCTATAGCACTTAAGAGTGGGCCGCGAGATCACCTGTCAGTCTTATCAGAAGCCAGCCACCACTACAATTGATTTTCGATTTAGATATCTCAAACGATAGACCATTATTCGAAACCTCTAAATCCAAAATAATAGCTCTTTCTGACTTTCCTATGAAAAATGTCAAGGTCTACAAGTGATACACCCTTTGACATTTGATGAAAACATCGAGATTTTTGGGTGCTGTTCATATTTTGCCTTTTTTTCTGCGTCCACTAATTGCTTTGAGCTCGGAGGCATCTTAAAAGATGCAGAAATGTTTTGTCTACAAAATTGGGTAGCTGACTTAGTTATACAATATCATTCATCAAGTGATAATCCCAGGTTACGGACAAAGACGATGATTGGTTAAAATTAAATGTTTTAGTATTTTAACTCCAGTCACGCCGAATTATGCTATCCCGAAATAATTTATGTATTTTCTAAAAATTCTTAAAATTCTGCATCTTTTAAGACGTCTCCGAACTCAAAGCAATGAGTGGACGCAGGAAAAAAGGCAAAATATTAACAGAGTCCAAAAATCTCGATGTTTTCATCAAATGTCAAAGGGTGTATCACTTGTAGACCTTGACATTTTTCACAGGTAAGTTTGAGATATCTAAATCGAAGATCAATTGTAGTGGTGGCTGGCTTCTGATAAAACTGATAGGTGATCTCGCGACCCACTCTTAAGTACTATAGAAGCAAAAATAAAATGTTCATAACTTTTGAAGAAAGCGCTAGGAACCCAAATCCTTTGAAGATTTTCACTAGAACATTGAACATTATCTATAGACAAAAAGATCATTGAAATCGGAGGGTAACACCTATGAAAAGGTTCCTTCGTAGGCTGTAACTTTGGTTCAAGTGAGGCTACAAACATTTTTCAAAAGCTCCTTTCAACGTAAGTCGATTGTCGATTTTTCAAAAATGATTATCTACGAAAAATGAAACTATGTCCAATTTCTCTACTTGAATGTTTTATAAAGGAAATAATTTTGCAAAAACTTTTTTCCACCTAATTTCTAATAAAACCAAATGAAAAATAATATGTTGATTAATAAACCTGATCAATAAATTTCAAATGACGTTGTATAATAGCTTCATATTCATCTTTTTGTTTTTGTAAATGATAATCATAGTCCTGTTCGAAATCTTTGCTACGATGAAGAGATGATTCATATAGTTGATTCTAAAATAAATATTAAGAAAATAATCGATTTTAGAAACATTCCTCTTGTGTATTTTACTGATTGTTGTTGATTAATAATTGGTTGTCGTTGTTTTTCTTCATAATCCATTCTTAATGAAACTTTTGTGTCTCTACTATCATGAATTGTTTTATTACTATTTTTAAATTCATCTTCTCGAAGACTTGCTCGATAGGGAGCAATCGTTAATGATTTATATGGTGTTGTTACCTAAAAATTATTATTATTTTTTATAAAGTTGTTCGTTTTTTGTTGTAAATTAATTTTTACTTTTGTTCCATATCTTGTTTGTTGATCGATTGATGATGATGCTTGAATATGAGGTATAGAAACTGATTGTACTAATTTTTTTGATTGTTGTCGTCGATTTGATTGAGGTGGAGTTGTAAAACGAATCATTGAAGGTGATGATGTTTCACGTGTAGTGAGTTTTTGTGATCGAACACTTTCAATAGTTTGATCATCTTGATCAGTTTTGTTGAGATGAGTGATTACAGAATCAACATGATTTGAAGTTTCTGATGGAAGTTCATCAATAAATGGAGATAGTGCTGCTGCAGTTGGATCGATGACATAAACTAGAAAATTAATTTTGATCAAAATTTGACAAATAAATTGAAACGAAGTTATCTGTTCTTTATGTTTATTTTAGATTGTTGTACAAAATTAATAAGTTTTGTTTTATACAGTTTAAAGGTATATCCTCAATCGATACTAGACTTAACATTAGATATGTGCAAGTTGGTCCTAGTGCGACCACACTGTGGACCGAATATTAGATGAAAAATTGAAATTATACTTTTTAATAGCGTAAATAGAATAACATATACTCTGACATAGAAGTGCTTTAATGATATACAAGTGTCATTGTTACTCTTGTTAGTATTAGTTGAAAAACGCCATTAATAGGGATTAGCAATTTTATTTTTACTATAAACAAAAGACTTTCTCGTTTATATGTGTGGGATTCAGAAAAAGTCATTCTTTTTAACATCGAGTGTTTTTACGAAAACATGTGTTCAGTATAATGAGCTTGCATGATTTTCCGCAACTTCCAATCGAACGAAAGTTCCGCTGAATGCTCATCCACCCTTAATACATATATAGCGTTAGTCTAAATCAATATGAGCGTTCTACGATTGAGTTATAGGCTTTCTATCAAGGTGAAATTTTTTTTTTTCGATATAGAAACACTTTTATTGAAGGCTAACTTCAAATTTGGGATCAGCATCAGAATGTGCATTGAATTCTCTCTAATTCTTTAGGTTTTTTATTAAAAAAATCTTCACGTATATATAGAATCAGCGTCAATTATTGTTATTTTTCAGCAATAAAAGCTTTTTTCTTGGAATTTATCTTTTTCAAAGAATCTTACCATTTGAGAGATGATAAAACAATATTGAGCAGAAAATAAGCTCTTGCACTGTTAAAAAAATCAAATGTCTATCTGGTCTATGGAGAAAAATGCGCACTGTGGATTGGGACTTATGCACTCTAAATAGGCACAAGCAAGACGGTTTCAGTTTTGACTGAATCAGAAGTAAAAACGACTGATCCTGCTCATGTTTACTTAGTATTATAAAAAAAGAAACAATAGTCATATCAATCAATGCTTAGCGGCTTTCAAGTCATAAGAGAAAGAATAAGTCTTTGTGTTAATAATTTTATAACAATATGCATTACCTGAATCATCTGCTAATGGAGATTGTATAGGAAATTTTTCGACTTCTTCTAATCTTCTTAATGTTTCATAAACATCATTTAAGGTCACTTTTGATGCTGTCGTTGTTGTTGATGATGATGCTGATGGTGTCGTCGAACTAACATATCTTATTTTCTATATAAATAAAAAAATTAAATAGTATTTAAAAGAAAACAATAGAAATTTTATTTAACTTGATCAACATTTGAAGTTGATGGAATTGGTGATGATATAGGTGTTATTCGATGTCTTGATGTACTGCTAGATGATGATAATCGACGACTATTTAATCTACTATTATTTTGTTGCTGAGTTTCCTATATAAAGAATATAAATTTGATATAATGAATGAAAAGATTACTTTAGGGGATGTTATTTCTTGTTGTTGTTGATGGTGTTCATATTCTGTAGGTCTGATATGTTCAAAGGAAGTTAATTTTTCTTGGTCAATTGGTCCTTGTTGTCGAAATTGTTTTTCTTCAATTCTTTCATCATTTTTTTCATACCACCGTTCAATAGCTATTGAAGAATTTCCGCTTTTTAAATCAGCTTCTGTTGATATTAATTGTCCTGTACGAGATGATTCTGGAATTGGCATAAGTTGTTCATGTTGATTGTCATTCGATGGAAATAGATTAGTGCCTGTGATAGTTCCATTAAGACTATCACGTGACATACCCATAGGTCCAACACCATGATTTTGTTGTTGTGCAGTAAACGATGAATTTAAATGATGAATTTCATCAATCCAGCGACGCGTATCATCCCATTCATCCTCATCCCCAGGTTTTTTTTCAAAAGATTTTTGTTGACTTTGATCAGTAAAGAATGCATCAGCGTCATGTTGACGTGGACTTATTACACGAAAGATGCTCGATGATGTTGATGCAGTTATCGACTACAAAATAACAAATGTTTTCTTTAATTTTTAGATTGAGGATATCCCCTTCCTTTCCGAAGTTTCTGAAGAACGGCTTATAAGAAAATTTTGAAACTTTCATGGCAGATAGATTTTGATGAGTAGAGTAAAAGTTGTCATAGATACAAAGTTTCAGGATGCTGTCTTCTAGGAGGTATTGGGGTCACAATGGGCAAAATTGATCCCACTTCTCGCCATCATTTCTCCGAGATACTACACTCAATCAAGCTGAAACCTTTTTTTACAGGTTGCTGAACGCTGTTTGGGGTGCGTGTTTTTTTTTTGGTTTTCTTATATCTCTTGTTCTGCGAGTAAAAAAGCCAAAATAATGGACACGTCCTTAAAAAACGCTTATTTCTTTACTAGGGCAAATTTTGCAACAGCTTCGAAAAATCGTCAAAGCAATATTGTTTGAAACGAAAAAAAATGCGCATCCCAAAGTGTCTAGTATGTCAAAAAAAATTCAGCCCGATTCGATGTACCGCGGCCGAGAAACGAGAGCGAAAAGTTACTTTTTTTGTGTAAAATTTGATTTCGAGAAAACCGCAAAACAAAATCGAATTTCGAGTTTTTCCTGAATACACATTGGTTTTTCTCTTTCTATTGAAGTTTTTATAGGTTTTCGACTACTGCGCATTCGCTGAGGTTATTTTCGCGATCAGAAAGTACTTTTTTACAGCTGCGAGGTGCATGTAGTCAGCAAACAACGGCATATCAATTGAAAGTTATCTCTTGTTTTCACTTCTATTTCACATTTATCTTGGACAGAGAGAAAATCGGAAGTGAAAGAATATAGAGAGCTGTTGGCAGATTACAAATGATTGACGAACAAACAAAAGAAACGCATTCGCATTTGTTGAATTCTTAAACGCAAAGACGATATATTTTGAAAACACAGTAAAAAATCATCTTTTTAGATAGGGGGTCTCGAAAATCGTTCTTTTGGAGCACAAAACGTTGTTAAAAGAAATTTGTTTTTCGCAGATCGATAGAGAACACTTCAAAGTATATGTATCAATGAAAAACAAAAAATCGAAAATATTTTGATTTTCAGCTCCAGAAAGGGGGAGGGAGTACCCTTAAAAAGAATTATGTAAAATCTTAAAGATGTTGTTCTATATCGTGACAGAGTAATAATGATGTGCAAAAAGAAATTTTAATCTGAATATTTCACTTAAACAAGAATGCTTGTCTTTTTTTCCGAAGTAAAAATCAGAACTACAGAAAAAATATAACAATAGTAGAGACAATGTTTTGTTTGTTAACTTATAAAGGATAAGCCGAAAAAATTCAAGACAAAATGTTCCTTCATTTCTAGACCGATTAAAATAATCCATAGAAACCATAAATATTTCGTTGAAAATCAAAATCTTGTACTCTTTTTGAGTCTCGGTTCGGAATTTTTATTAAATTCATATATTTGCAGTTATGAACGAACCTACAGAAGGTCTAAAAACAATTTTGGAAGAATTTCACATAGAGCCTATCAGCGTCAAAATTTTCGGATCCAGACCTGGGTTCATGACTAATACGACGAGCTCTAGTTTCAGAAGCTAAACAAACGTACAGAATAAAAGTAAAATTTATTTCAAACACAGTAAAAGAAACTACAAACAGTTTTCTACGGAATAATATCTTGATGATTAGTTTTCCCTAATGTATCTATCAAGAATAAAACTTCTGACGAAAGTAACAGTGACATTTCCACGATTTCTTGATTTTCCGACTCACAAAAAGCATTCGGATAGTTCCAAAAGATTGTTATTAAAACATATGCAAAAGCGGATATCATTTGCTGAGAAGAATATATATTCTCTAGATAATGTTCCTTAAAAATTTTCAGAACGTGATGCGATCAAACGACAAGAAATAAGACTTGAACAGATTCGACGTCTCTACTCCAAGGACACGAAAGCGGTAAGAAAATTGTTGAAGTTCATACACTCCTAAAATGTAAGTCTAATAAAAAAAATTTTGAATCAAGATACAGAAAGATTACAAAATTCTGATTTTAAACTCATATTTTATACGGTCTGCTGATCATCTATCTGTTAATCAATCGACCAATGAAGGAATATATTCTCTCACAACTTTTGGTTCATTCATTATTTTTTCATGTATAGTAGTAAATTATGTTTTGTAGTTAAAATGTAACTTGAAATAAAACATATTTAAATGAGTAAACAAATATTTCTTTTGAAGCACTTTTCTGTCCTTTTTCTTGTATATCACTTAAAAATCAAGGACTATTATTAGATGTGTAGGTTTTTTGTTGTGGGAATTTTCTCATACATATTATAGCAATCAGTAGAAAACAGAGATGAATTCATTGAAATAATGTAAACAAAATTAAAAATTTCATATAAATTCATTATGAAACAATTTTTTTTTCAAGGCAGAGAAGCACACTGTTGTCAGTTTTGTTAACAGAAAGTCGAAAAAAAACCAAAATTTCATGCCGCCATAGAACTACAAGCCTTATGAAACTCTATCAAAACTCATACTTTTTTAGTATCAGCAGGTGGTGATGTAATCGAAATCGAGCGTTGACCACTATTACTAAGTCGTCTAAAGTTTTGACAAAAAAAAAGAAATTTATTTTTTTTCTTTTGAAAAAACACAAGACAATCTTCACCTTTGTCTAGCACTACTTAAATTTACACTTGTACTCAAACTTGTTCTACGTTCTTTAGCACTGCCTAGAATAAATAAAAATTTCTTAACAATAATATTTCAATTCATTATTACCTCCTCTTGTTGGTGTTTCTGGTTGTTTTGACTGAGAATTATTTCGTGCACTTGATGGACGTGAAGAAATAATTCCTGGTTGTTTCAATTGAGAATCACTTCGCGTACTTGATGGACGTGAAGATATAGTTCCTGGTTGAATGGCTGTACCTTGTAAGGATAAATCCAACGCATCATTTGGCCGAGAATGATGATTCTCCATAATTCACTTTTATTATTTATTTTACTATAATTCAACAGATTAATATAATTGATTTCACCATAAAATCATTCTTTCGTTACGGTAATACTTAGCAATAGACTTCGTTTAATGGTCCATAGATGTCAGAAGGTTTTCTATGGAGGTTATGAAATACTGTGTGATTGGTTCATCAATTAAATTAATAAAAAAGAAATAGATAGAAAAAGTAGAGAAGGAGATGAATTTTATATATCTATATATAATCATTATTTCTTTTACCAATCGATCGATCTTTTCCCGGTGATGGTTGTAATATTCATCTAAGTCAATCTGTTTTTTTTTCTTTTACTCTTATTTTAAAATGTCAGACAACGGTTGGTTGTGTATTATTTTTGAACAAAATATTGTTAAAAAATTACTCTTTTCTTTCAATAGCTCAAACAACTTTATCATCTGATGATCCAACAGAAAAAGAAACTAAATCAGATATTTCATCTTGTTCATTTAGGTATAGAAAAACAAAAACAATAAACATTTTCTTTTGATTCTTATATTTAATTATATTGATATTTTATTAGTGATGTAAATACATCGACATCAGTTCGCTTATTTGGTCAATTTAAACAAAATGGTTCAGGTTTTAATAATTTATCAATATCAACATTTGGTCAAACAACATCACGAGAAAAATCTGATGATAATAATTCTTCATCAACATATTTTACGAATACACTTTCAAAAATTTCATCGACAACAACCAGTGGTTTCGGTTCTCCATCAACATCATTAGCTACATCACTTGCATCACTTGGTGCCAAGTATTTTAAAAACAAAATAATTATTGAAAATTTTCATATGAAACTTTTTTTTTTGTTTTTTTTTTCTTAGTAAACCATTATTTGGTGGTTCAAGTGGTACAACACCAAGTTCATTTACAGATCTGAAAACAACATCAACAAATTCATTACAAAGTAAAATTTAAATTTAAAAATAAGTTGTTTGTATTTTTTGTTTGTTTTTTAGATAAAACAAATGATGATGAAGAGAACGATGAAGAAGAAGACAATAAAACGTCTTTATTAGAAACAGTTGCTGAATTTGAAGCTAAACGAGCATCAACACATGCAACTACGACTATTCAAGGTGATACATCAACTGGAGAAGAAAATGAAATAACGAAATTCCAAGTTTGAAATTGATTTATTTATTTTTTTTTTTAATTTTGAATCCTTTTTTTTGTCAATAATTCTATAGATGGCTGGTAAATTATTTATGTATAGCGGTGAACAACAACAATTTGTCGAACGTGGTTATGGAATATTAAAAATAAATGAAAGTCATGATCCATCAGATTGGGATCGATTACAAGCTCGATTAAGTAAGTCAATATTAACAAAAAATTTAACCTTTCGTTGGTTTTTTAAAAATATAGATAAGTACAGAATGTATCCAAAAGTCCGTCGAGATAAAAGAAAAACATGAACAGCATGTAAACAATTCAAATGATTTGCATGAGAGTGTGGGTGTGTAATGTTCGTATGGTTATCCGTGTGGCGTATGCATGCAGATATTAGCCTTATCTTTATATCTATTCCTGCACTCACACCGTACTCTCAACAAAGTCACGCGGAAAATTTTCGAATTTGTTTTTTTTTTTGGAATAATTCTCTTCGACATTTTTTCTTTCGATCTAATTGATACGTACCCATATTTCTGTTTACCCTCATAGGGTGTGAGTGTGGATGGAGTATAGATCTACACACTATACCCATATCCTGAATTGCTCTAGATTTTTGCAACTATTGCATGATACTTCATGACAATCTAAACAGTGAAATTTTAAGTTTTAATGCTCATGTAGTTTTTACAGAAGATTTTGCATTCATATTTTTGCACCTCTCCATTTTCCTTGATATGTGAATTCAAAAAGATAGTTCTTTTCAATAAGTTTCAAACTCATTGGACTTGGCATTGCTCGAATTGTTTATTTGATAACACATGAGAAATGATGTATGCAAGATGCCTATTAAATACTGGATTGAATTAATAAGAGAAGTCGATGAGAAAAATGCGATGATTTCAATGAAAATTCTATCTAAGGTTTCTGTTTTAATGTAAAAGCACGTTGAGCAGCAAGTACGAATAAAATAATAGAAAGCTTACGTATGTAGCTTGAATTATTCAAAAGTTATTTACATTTTTCTCCTGATGGATTTTCAAAAAATCTTGTATAATGAAACATTTTGAGAAAAAAAACACTGAAGCTTAAATTTTTCGTATAGAAATTTGGAATAAAATAATTAAATAGGAATACATGGATAGAACAATTACTAAAACAATATAGATCAGAATGCTGATGATCAATATCATTGCATGTGGATTAAAAAGCCAGTATATTGTATTCTGTCATGTTAGCAATGTTGTTTATAATAAAAGAAGAATGGCGAAAAGGCAAACTATTTGAAGATATCAGGAAAAAGTTCTGCTGTTAGTTATACACAATTGAAGTGGAATTTCTAAAAACCGGCATTTTAGAAAAATTTAACACTTTTATACAAATAGATTTCGATGAATAGAATAAATTCTCTATTTTCGAATACATTCTTGTAGAAGATATTGAAATCTCAAAGGCTACAAAAAACACCATTTATTGCCTCTCTTTCTCAGCTGCAATGCATCACATAAAACTGAAATTTTTTTTTTACTCGAGAGTAGACATTCTTTACGATGCTAAACTGTTTTTTTTTTATTCAATTTTCTTTTATCTTTTTCTATTGAAATGAAGTCAACAAAATCCTGAGAGAGTACAGTAAAAAAAAATGTATGCTTTTCAACAAAAGCTTTTTTTGTAAACTCTCACAAAATCAAGCGGCACATCAAATTTCAGAAGAAGGAAAATTAAGGTTAAATACTTTATACTATCCCTACAACAGAATATGCACATACTTTTCTTTGAATAGATAATGAAACGCTATGTCCTGAATCAACGTCTTATGATTCAAACTTGTTTATAACCTTCAAACACAGAAATGTGATAATATATAAAAATAGATCGATCGAATATGTTGACAACAATTTTATATCCATTAGAATTAGCGAATTATGATTGACGACAGACTCTATCGTGATCTATCAACAAACAAGCATATTATGGTCCTTTTTTTCAATATATACCTAATTCAATCAAAAGCTAAAGTTTTGGTTCTTCCTATTTTGTCTACACATGCATCGCAACTAAAGCAAATAAATAATTTCTATGTAACTTTGTTATAAATAATACAATAGAGTAACAAAATATATCAGGCATGGTCTACAAATAGGTATATGTACTCAATCAAATTGTTTGACATATATGAAATGAATACTATTTAGTAATTTTAAGTTTAAAATCAAATATTTACTTTCCTTGAAGATCACCTTGACAAGAATACTCAAACATTTTTTTAAAACACTGTCAAGTTAAGGACTACTTGATGATGCAAGTAAAAATGTGAAATGTATCGTAGCATACATGAAATGACTTATAGAAACAATAAATTAGTAGAAAATTTTAAAAAAAATCATATCTAAATTTTTTAATACATTTTTTGTGTTTAGTAAAATTTCAATTTAAGAATTTTTCTCTAAGTTAAGAAACATAGTTTTTCTTTCTCTTTAGTTATGAGACTTGATAAATCATTTCGCGTTATTCTTAATTCGCCTATTTTTCCAAAAATGACTGTTGAACGAGCCACTGATCGTTCAGTACGATTTGGTGCTCAAGATGAATCACAGTTACGAGTATTTATTATTAAAGTAAGATCTTTATTTTTCATTTAAAATTAATATTGAGTTTTTCTTGTTTTGTTTTGTTTGTTTTTCAAGGCCTCAGCAAATGATTGTAATAATCTATGTAAAGAATTAAAATCACGTATTCAAATTGTTGAACGACAACAAGTATCAACATCGAATATCAATACACCAGTATGTTTTCTTTTCGTTATGTTCTATGGTTTTTCCTTAAGATATATTTTATTTCTTAATTTTAGACAAGTAGTAATAATACAAGTGTATCATCTGATGTCGTTGCACTCGATGATTCATCTCCTAAAGAAAATTCACCAACTGGTCAACGAAAACGTTCTTATTCAAAAAGTGATTCAGATGCATCGGATAATACAAATGATCTTTCCAAAAAATCAAAGTACATATAAATTTTAACATTTATTTTAGATTAAGTTTACAGTCATCTAAGTGAAGTATGAAAAATTCTAAAAAGATATATATTTTTATACCTTTCACTTAGAGTTATGATCTTACTAACAAAACGAATAACAATATTTCACCCTCAAGAGTTTGTTCATTGATAAATCTACTTCGGATTTATAATGTCCTTAAAATCTTAGGTCAAAAGAATTTTTTCTTCACAAGATATTGAATTGTCAAAAAAAACATGAGAATTTCGTATCTTTCATGTCATATGAATGTATTTTTTTAGAAACTCAATATCTTGTGAAAAAAACTGTCTTTAAAGGTGAAATTTAGTGAATATTCTAATTACAAATAGATCTAACGATAGGCGAAACATCGTCCTTTGTTTTGTTGGTAATGCTATAATGTTGGAGGTAAGACATAAGGGTACTCATCTTTTTTGAACTTTTTTATACATCACTGAAACCTACGTTGTGCATAGAGTCTAAACTCAAAAATGATTATCGACTTGAAATGATCCCTTTATTAGTAAACATGAAATTTTTGAAGCGCAATGAACTCAATGAGTTTGATCTCACAAAATAAAGTTACATTAGAAACAATAATAATAATAAATTCTAATGTTTTCTGTCGATTATTTTCATTAAAAAAAATCTGATCTCAAAATTTTATCAACAATGATTATGTATTGCATATCATCAAATGTCGTATTTAGATGAAACATTTAACTTTCAATGTCATTAATGATTACAGCCGTTGATCATACTCTAATGTCATAATTATAAGGCATATATGTCGCGTTACTTACGCTACTGTTTGAAATCCGCCCACTTTAACTCCTCCTACTCGTCTGTTTAAATGCCTTAGAAAAAAAAAATAACATTTTTTCGAAAAACTTTCACCAATCATTCAACGTACCTACTGTACTTGAAATGAGAAAAAAAATATTCTCGACATATTTATTCTATCGAACAAAATATAGTCTACGTATTATTGTTTATATATATATAGAATAACAGTCTAAACACATCTCTATTATCAAATAAACTTCAAAATACAATAAATCATAATAACAATAAACAATTTTCTTTCTTTATACACTCTCGACATCTTTTATTACAGAGTTACGAAATACTACTCCAATCTCAACTAACTTCTAGACTCACGTGCTACATCTATATATATATATATATGATAAAATCTCTATATGACAAGCAATAAAGTACTTATATTATAATCTCATCAGTAATAATAATTTTCTTAACAACATACTTGTTGAAAGTAATGTTGTGTTGTACATTTTAATATACAATTGCAAACAAAAATATTTCTACAATTAATAGCATTTTTCTTTTTCAATGTTGTTTGTCTATCATAAAGATAAAATTACGCATAAATTCCAAAATAGAATATATCAAACAAAAATGCATATATTTCCATAAATAAAATAGAAAAGCGGATTATAAATGAATACTTAAAATCCTGATCATCATAATAAGAAGTATTTTGAATTAAACATGAAAAAAAAAATTTTTTTAAAACAAACGCACGTACTAAACTATGCTTCAATAATCAGAAGATGGGATTACATGTATTGCATTCTTTTTACTTAAACAATCGAACCAGACAGTGTTAATAAAAATGAATCTATTTTCAAGAGAATTGTTTTTTTTTCTATTGTTGTTCATTATAAACAACTTCTCTGAAAAAAAAGAAACCTAGAAGAAAACTTTTACTTTACCAATCAATTTATTTTTTTTTATTCTAGGATGATTGAAGAAAATCAAGAAGTCGTCAATAAAGATCCCAATCAATCGATAAATGAAGATGATTCTGTTGAAGAACGTAACAAATCAAATGAACAAGAAACAGCTGATAATTAAAAAAAAAACATAAGTCAGAGATATTCTTATTTGTTGTTATTTTCTTTCGTTTATTATTATGCTAAAAAAAAAACAGAAGTCTAGATTATATACATGTAGATTTTTTTTGTTTTTTTGTTTTTTTTTTTTATACATGACATGGTCCATGTCGTCTTCGTTTAGATATATGAAAAAGATTAAAGGGTAAACAGAAAAAAATATGTTGATTATTATGAATTGTAATATCATTATCGAAATGTTGTTGTCGATTGATAGCTGTACTTGCATTGGATTGTTTCGAATGATAACGATGACACTTTTTTAATGGACGACAATATGAATGAGTTTTTGATTTAGTTTGTTGTCGTTGATTTTCATTTTTTATTATAATTGGAGCTGATAAAATATAATGTGATGGTTGATTAATAACAGGTACAAATTTTGGTGTACTACATAAATATGGTGCAAACGACATTATGCTATTTTTCAATGAATTGTTTATATATGAATTTGGTTTCTATTTATATATACATATCTATACATATGACATGGGTAGATATAAAAAAAAAACATGTACTCAGCATGTGATCGATATGCCGGCATATTTTTATTTTATCTTATTTCGGATTTATGTTGTTCACATCCACCTACTGAGTTAATTGAGTTTCGTTTAAGATATTACATTCGATCAACCATGGTAATGTCAAAGAGAAGGAAAAAAAAAAAGCACAATTTTTTTTTTTATTATTATTTATGTTATCTAGTCGATGTTGAGTGTGAAATTCACATAGAGTTAATTATATATATATCGTATTCAATTGAAATGACTATCGTCTTGGAAAATAATACAAAATTATTAAATATGATAAGATATGTTATAGATATATTAGATCACAGAAGAAAGACAAAAAGTAAATATATACATAAAATAACACGTGATGGACTATAAATATCAGTAATCTTTAAAAACAAGATAAAGGTAGATATAGATAAGTTTTTCCTTTTGTTTTATTTTCATTTTATGTAAATGACATTTAAACGAAGCGCGAAATAATCTTTTTTTTTTTTTTCTTTTAACAATATATGTTTATGTATATTCAGTTAATCATTGTCATCATTGTAGTTCTTCTTTTTTTTCTATCGTTTGATTATTGGACGGTCGCTAGCGTCAGCCATGTCTTGTCAATATTATATTGTCGCCATTTTTATGTTTATACCATGAGTATCAATGTATATACATATGCAAGAATTCAACATCTTATATATGTATATATACATATATCCACAACTGTTCTCTCTATATGCAAGACATACAAAAGTCTGCGATCGTGGTATTGCATAAATTTACAAGAGTGTCTTTCTCGTCTTTTAAGAAGTAATTAGAAGGCGTAAAGCATAGTAACAGAATACAGAAATGGTAAATAGAGTCGCGCATGTTCTTCGAGTTGGATAGATGGCGATTCTCTGGATTTTTTTCTTCTCTTCTTTTTTTTTCTCATCTCGACCTCATCTTTTGTTCTGTTTTTCTCTCTTTCTATCCTTTTCGTTGGTTGAGTTTTATTCGTTTGTTTAATGAAAGAGAGACAAAAGAAAATGAAAGTTGTTCTCTTTTTTTTTTTTCTTTCTTTCGTTTCGTTTTGTTTCATTCTTTATATTATTTGAATAGACGAAGAGTAGTGAATTTTACTTTAGAGACAGTACAACATGTTGGTCACCTCTTCGCAATCGTCAACTCAACGCCCATTGGGTTTATCAGTAGAAGAACTATTTGCATTAGATCGTCAATATCGTCGTATTGAACAACAACAACAACATTTAGCACAATTACAAAATCAAGCACGTGTAACATCATCCAATCTTAATCGTTTAACTAGTCGTTCACTTGATCTTGTTTCATCAACAAATCCTCATCTTACTGTTCTACCATCGCTTGAAGTACATGGTCATGGATATAATCATCGACTACAACCACCATCTTCAGCTGTTTTAAATTATACACGATCGCCTTCAATTGATCAACTCAAATATACACCACCAGTATTTTTAACGCCTTCACCTCAAATTTGCAAGCCTACATATAATCAACGATCAGCAATAAATGATACTATACAACAGAATTATTATTCAAAATTTCGAACCAATTTACAGGTAAATGATGTTAAATAAGTTAGAAAATAATGAAGCTATATATTTATATACATAAATATATAAATAATATACATCAAATATGAAAGAAAGAAAAGTAATTTCTTTTTTTTTTCTTCTTCTCAAACATCGATTACGACTCAAGGGAAGTTGACGTTTCAAAGCGCACACGCATAGAAAAAGAAAAAGAAAAAGAAAAAAATTTGTTGCACGTTGTTGTTTCTTTTTTTGACAGCACCCACTTATGGCTACCGGTATTCCGCCATCTTTGGAAAATAATGCCATGTATGGTATTCCTCCATCATCAACTGATTATAATGATGCACGAAATTCTTGTAAATTACGTCGACAACAACCTATTAAACGTGAATCATCACGTCGAATTGTTGTTCGACCTGTTGTACAAAGACGACGAGAACCATCAATTAGTTCATCATGTGAATCATTAGATGAATTACGTTCACCTACTACACGTCAAATTCCAACGGAACAGGTTTTTTCTTTCTATCTATTAAAAGAAAAGCAAAAAGTCAAACATTTCTTTCTTTTTTTGTTATGATTTTTTAGTCAAATATTCCAAATCAACCTGTACCATTTACACAATCCACTTTATTAATTACTGATGTTATTGATGATTCGAGGAAAAAAGCAAATAATTTAATACGTTCATCATCAAATAATGATTCATTATCTGATGATAGTGATATAAATTTATATGAAATGCGTGTACCTATTGGTAAAACATATGATACATCAGATATAAGTGTACAATTAGAAGGACCAAAAATTTTAATACATTGTCATACAATAGAACCAACAGATAAACGTGGAAATTATCGTAAACATGAATTTAAAACTGAATTATTAGTACCTGATGTTGTTAATGATGAAACAATTGTTGCTTATTTAACTGAAGATGGACAATTAATTGTTGAAGGAAAATATCAACCATGGGCATGGGAAGAAATTAAACGAAAGAGAAAAATTGAACAACAAGAAATAAAATCTTCTTCATCTTCAGTGCTTCAATCAACTTCACCTCGACTACCACCACCACCGCCACCGCTCGTTTCTGCACCATCAACAAATTCTACTATAGCATCGACAAGAAATGATGGAGGTAGGTTTATAAGTAAAGATAAAAATATGGGATGCTTTTAAACTAAACATTATGAAAAAAAAAAAGATTTTATTATAAACTTTAAATAAAACAGTCGTTTAATTATTTCAAGAAAAAAATTCATATACGGGACATCTTTCAATTGATTACTCACTTTCATTATCATAACTTGAATTCTTATTTTTGTCAATTAGACAATGTTGTGTATTATTAAACAGTTAGCAAGGATTATTTATTAATACATTAGATAAAAAACAAAGAAAAGAGTTTACTTTATTAATGATAATATGAAACTTCTAGAAAAAAAAATTCTTTCTTGAGCTGATGTCGTTTTGTTTTACATGCACATTGTTCTATAATCTAATCGATTTTCTAATACATTACATGTCGAAATCATCGGCGCGGTGAACGAACAAGCAGGTAGTTAATCAAAAGAAAAAACTAACTAAATACTTCTAATTCTGTGTGTGTGTGTGTATATGAGTGTTTATTAACTCTTAAGTGTTTTTTTTTTCAGCACTTCTAAGTCAGCTCAAAGCAGTGGCTGATTGGTTCAGTAGGGCATTATCACCCTAAAAGGAATTTCTTTTTTTATCTTTAGCACGGTTCGTGTGTATATGATGTTTATTTTTTTGCCAAGCATGGTGTGCTCTTCATCTTTCTTTGAAATATTTTTTTTCTCACTAAATTCTATTGAAATTATTTTCATGAATTTTTTTTTCAATAGACCTGCAACAAGAGAAGATTTCACCGTCACTCATATCTAACAATCACCGAATAATGTTTAATAATAATAATAATAATAATCCTGTAAACAGAATTGAAACATTAAATAATAATCGAACTGTGGTTCATATTGGTGAACCAACAATATCATCACAACAATATACAGATACAAAAAGTGTAAGTGATATAATCAATCGTTTTAACACATTAAATACAACGCCTACACCAACTATATGGGATGGACATTATACATTTACAAATGATATTCCACCTCTCCTTTTATATCATCTTCGTTTACCATTTGAAACATTAATGGATTCAATTCGTATACAATCTGATCCAGAATTGAGTCTATTAAAAATTTTTATTGAACAACAAGAGAGAAATTTATTACCACAATATGAACAACAACAAAATAAAATTATAATACGTTCAACAACACGTTTTTGTCGTCTACCAAGAGATTATACATATGATTATACTCATTTACGTGTCATATTTCTAAAAGATAATTTTATTCGTATTGAATTACCTACATTAAATTAACAAAAAATTTATCATTTATGCTTTTTTTCCTGTCATATTAACACCGGTGATAAATTTTTCCTCTCTTGTCTTCTTTTTTTTTTGTTTTTCATATTTAAATATAGTTATATGTACTGGATTATTGTATCATTTTTCTATTTGTATCTGTATATTTTTTTTTTTCGTCTTAGAAATGTGTGATAAAAATAATGAATTATTATTATATAAGTATTAAATATCTAAAATATTTGCTAAAAATTGATTTGTGATATTAACTAGAATCTTTGAACTTTTATTCTCTGTTCTGTAATAAAGAAAAAAGAATATTTTCGATATTTTGTCTGAAAAATTATCAAAATAGAACCTTTGTTTTTGTTTTGACAGAACGACTACTTGGATTTTTTTTTTTAATAAGATCAAGTCATTAGTTTAAGTTAAAACAAAAAAGAAAATATTATTCTATGCCCAATGTTATCAAAGGTTAACAGTCACGAAGTTACTATTGAATGCTAATTACAAATTCCTTTCGATCTATAATAAATGTCATAGAATGATGAATATAACATTGTTTTCTTATTTATTTTCATCAAGAATAATATGGAACAGATAGTTATTCATCTTGTTTTTCATGCATATTTCTATCAATATAGGATGATATATCTGCTACTGATAGAACATTTTCATTAAGAAGATCGTTCATCAAACTTGAACTTTCATAAAAGAAGATTTTTTCATGATTATTGATTGATTTTTACAGTTTGTAAAGTAACATGATGTATTACTTAGATTTAACCATTGAGAATCTTCATCAATTTTTTGAATGAATCAAATAATATCATCCTTAACTTAAACCATTTTAGTAATAAATTAAGTACGATTAAATTTATCGAAGTTGGTTAATCGAAGAAATTAATTGTATGTATTAGTATGAATTAAATGTACGATGGGTAGTTAAACAAATAGTCAAAAAAACTTATGTGAGAATTATAATTTGTTCGCTTGGTTGAAATTTTACTTGTATTTGATCGATTACTTTTATTGCTATGGACCAATTTTTTTAATATGTTATTTCTCTGAAACTGTCCGACATGTATACAAAATTTTAGTTCGCTAATTCACATTTGTCACTATAATAAATAATGAGAAAATTTATGTTAGTAGTTCAGAATGTGAAATGCTCGACATCCAATTGAAATTTGTTTCTTCTTTGGTTGTTTGACCGATATACGTATTATATGACAGACACTTGCATATTTTTGTATAAAGTGATACTAACTTATCGTGTGATAAAACTAACAGCATATATTCTAAATAAAAAGAAAGAGAACTATTTCCGTGTAATGTTCGTCTCTTATCAGTGTATTGTAATAAACTGAAACATGTAAAGTGAAAAAATCTCTCGCAAACTATAGTTGCTTTCCAAGATAATCGATTATTAGAGAAACGATTGGTCTTATCTATTTCTGTATTTTGAACAGAGATTTTTTTTTACAACCATCGCTCTATTTTTTGTTTGCCGTTGTTGCTATTCGCTCATTATTTTTATTTTCGTGTTCCATTTGTCTTAATCTAATATTATTATTATTCTAAACATTTATTTAGTTGGCGATTCAAACAGATAAGTTTTTTTAAAAACGTGTGTCAACACTAAATAGTAGTCTTTTCTGAACGTTTACCAGGAAATTCAAGCTTTAAGCGTGAACATGTACAAAATCTTCCTATCCAATAGATATCAGTATGTACATGTTTAGAAAGTTAATTTTATGAGCGTATCGACGCTCCTTCTCTCTCATACGTGTATAAATTTCACGAAGGTCAATGTTTGACGCATATTTTGACAGCATTTTTATTTTAATGATTGAAGCGATAATTGATAATCGTGTTGCTGCTTGAAAAAAATAAGTTTTTTGATCGTTTTTTTTTTCATACAATTACTTTCAAATAATTATTAATGCGTTTCGAAACTTAACTTTTCATTCATGCTTTATTAAATATTTCAAGCGTTTAATGATCAAACATAGATGAATATGAGCAGCATGTTTCGATGCTAAATTTTTCATACTTATTTTGTTTAATATTTTAAACGCTTGAATGATGAGAAATAGGTGATTATGAATATATTAAGAAAGCTACTTTTTGTACTCTTGAAACTTCACATTTTTATACAGTTATCAAATGACTTTAATTTTTTGATAAGTGTTTGCATATACGAGATGATATTCATATTGCGTTTAAGTGCGAAAAAAAAAGAATTTTGTTAATGCTGAAAAATTCAAACCTCGAACATAGTAATGCGTACGTTGACACGTCATCCAGGCAGACATTTACCGGTTACAAACGTTTTTTCCAAGCATTTTAATAGTTTATCTCTCGAAATGATGATCAAAATCGTTCAAACCGCCTTAGTGTCGTGTTTCTTTCAGAATAAAAAAAAGTTTAAACGAGTTTTTCCGTTTAACTGTAATTGGAAAAAGCTATGCTATTGTTACGTTCTTAGTAAGTAGTGTCTCTATCACATACTATTATCTATTTTCAGAAAGAAGATCAGTGAGAAAACGCATAGAATGACGGAAAGAGAGGAAAGTAAGTTGTAAGACAACGTAAAACTGATCTTACTAACTAGCTCTACCTACAATAGCCTGGGAAAACTCTATTTTTTGTTTAGGCTTATGTTCCCTGATCTCCTCTCTCGAATGGTGAAAACCGTAGATCTCTATTTCAATTCTTTCAAACGTAATAAGTACTTTTTCCCACTGGCCTTCTTTCTGAAAACAGATAATAGTTGCTAGTCGGCGGCAGCTATTACTTACTATTCATGTGTTGCTAACGAGTAGTAAGTGATCAGTTGAACCAGTCTGCGTACCTATATGTGATCGAATTTATTTAAATTGCATAACAATCACTAGTGAATAATCGATTTTCTCATTTTTTTTAGGAAGTATTAGGTGTTAATATTTGATCGTTTATTACTAATGAAAAGTAAAAGATTAACTACACTACTTATTTATGTGCGGATTTTGAATGAAAAAAAAAGCACTTTCTACTACTAATAGTCGAAGTTAAAGTAACGAGAAGGCATAGGTCCACGAAAAATTAATTTGATCCCGTTTTACTTTTATGATTACATACCTGACGAATATGTTAGAAATATTTGAGTAGACTAAGTATTTCTAGTTTCTTTAATACTTTTAGATCCTTTTAGTGTCTTTATGATGTGAGTGACTAAAAGTAGTAAAGGAATTAAAGGCACTAAAGGGGCTCAAATGATGAAAGAGACTAAAGGCTGTAATAGGTTTGAAAACATAAAAGCAAAACGGGATGATTTTTATTTTTCGTGAACCCCTCATCTTTTCATCAGTGTTTCAGTTACACAATAGATTGTTAAAATAAATATCATTCTTTGCTAGTATGGAATGAGGACAAAAAGAAAGTTTTTTTAAAACTTGCTCCAGCCATACTATAATAAGCTAATATGCTGGACAAAGATAGACTTGCAACAAATCCTATAGTGGATAGTTTTTCATTATTGAACTATTGGCAATAGATATTATATTGAGTCTTTCAAAGAACATTATAATATGTTATTGTTCTACTTCAATTTATTTTACTGCAAGTTTAAGAAAGTTACCTCTGATTTGATTGTACACTGTGCACTACATTAATAAGCAAACGGTTAATAGTGATGCTCAAATCTTTTATATGGTAAGTAGACACTAGCAATTAAAACATTATATATTAAGATATTATATTGACTATATAGATTATTCTTTTTCTCATAAATAATACAGTATCGAAAATCTTTTTCTTGTCTCTGTTATAAAAATAGGAAATAATATGTACGTGTAACATGTATGTTCGGCAAAGAAAATTAGATTAATTCATTAATCATCTACATTTGAAACAACTATTCTCTTGTTCTGACTTTTACTGCGTCCAGCTCACCGAGAAACGAACAAAAAAAATTTTTCGTTCTTCGCTTCTCATATGTTTATTTCTGTTCCATCTCATGTAACGAATAGTTGCTTAGGTTAAATATTAACTTAAGTTTTAGCTCATAGTTGGAATCATTGTATATTTCAGTATAAGTAATGTATATCTTTATTCTTTGTATGAGAATAATCACAGTCAAGTCAGATAAACATCTTTGATGAAAAAAAATCTTTCACTATGAAAGAAAGAATAAGGTATTTAGGATATTATTAGTAATGATGAGTTTTTTCGAATAGTTCTGATATCAATCAAATTACAATGATCAAGAATTAGATTGATAATATATCGAAAAGTGTTCTTTAGTTAAAGCGTTTAATGAGAAAAGTTTGCTATGAATACGCTTATAACAATAAAAATAACTTTAAATCTTCAATAGATGAACATGCTACAAAAAACCCTTTACATAAAGAGAAAAGCAGGTAGACACATTTTTTTCAAAGATGACTCTGTCATTCGCAGAATACACTTGAAGCTTGCAATAGTTTCTGCTTCATATAGAACATCGTTGTTGTTTTCGATAAAATTCACTTAAAATTTCGATACCATGTACTGATTAAAATGAAAATAAATTTAATATTGTGAATTGAGCAAAATATTCATCAATAATTTCAATTCTGATTGCAGTTTTCTAAGTATTAAAAATTTCTTAGACAATTATTATTCGCTTCCCATTCTCTCTAGCCAATCCTTGAATTGATCTTAATGCTTACAGATTTATTCATGCGGCAATCTAGTTTGTCAGTTATTTTGAGCATAAAACTTGAGTTTCTTCGTATACAAAGAATAAACATTAAATCTTATATTAACAGAATATGTGTTGCTTTACTGTTATGTGATCGTGTATTATAAATGACATTTGAGAATTCAGCTACCTAATATTTCAAAAAGAAGTTTATATTGGCTTTTAAAAAAAGAAGAATAAAGAGAAAATGAGGTCAGATTTCGTTTTTCGAGAGAATGAGTATAAAAACCTAAATAATCTAAGAAAGCAATCTTGTCCTAAGAACTGCTAGAAGTCTTCTTGGAATAACTGCCTTTTAACATCGATACAAAGCATTTACAGTCTCTAAAACGTTCCTACTCGAAAATTGTTTCGTATGATACGTGACACCATCAAGGTTTTATTTCTATGGACAGCCTCTGAAAGTTCTCTTTAAAGTAATTACCATTAGCCAAGCTACAAGAATTCAGTTTTTTTCTGATTTTATAATAATATTTATCAAAAGTAATTCCTAAAAAACAACTGTTTGAGATTTGAACAATTTAAAGATTAGAATAAATCTAGAAATCGAACTAATTTAAAAATAAAAATAAGCGTTGCGAAATATTATTATGAAACCCAAAAAGAAATGTTGAATTTGTGTATCTTGGCTGAAGGTAATTACTTTGAAGAACCCTTTTATAGGTTATCTATAGAAATAAAAAATTGATCGTGGCAAGTCAGTTGATAAAGATAAATCAATAATGAAGTTATCTGAAAGAAAATATTTTTGGGTATGCACTTTTGAGACACGACGTACAGTTGTCAATTCATCGTTTAAACCAGTGTCAATGAATGATACCCCACTTGAATGCGTTAAATCCTTTAAATATCTTGGCTATTCATGGACAAATAAACTATCAATGTGTAACTCCGTTAGACATTGCTTAGACAAAGTTCAACAGTCCTACACAAAACTAAAATGGCTGAAAAAAAGTAGAGTAATCTCCACCGCAGTTTTGAGACAATGCTTTTTTGCCTTTTCTTTCCCCTTCTTTGCCTGGCTCTTTTGTCTCTTTCCCCTCCTACCTCAACCACAAC
Organism: Rotaria sp. Silwood2; assembly: GCA_905329745.1. NCBI lineage: Eukaryota > Metazoa > Rotifera > Eurotatoria > Philodinida > Philodinidae > Rotaria > Rotaria sp. Silwood2. The sequence continues at coordinate 335,471 of CAJNSZ010000059.1, read as the reverse complement.
AAGAACTCCTTAGACAAAAATTTAGAGCTGGTCTAAGATTAGTCCACAGATGTCCATGGGTAACAGCAAAGGAACTACATTCCTTCACAAAGGAAAAAG
>CAJNSZ010000059.1:324705-335359 GCA_905329745.1 Rotaria sp. Silwood2 | reverse complement strand
GTAAATTTTTAAATGCATCCATACTTCGTTTGATATCAGCATTACTTATAGCCATTATAATATTTAATGCACATATTAAATCAAAAGTTCGTTCATAAAAATAATATGGAAAACCCTGGCTCGATAATAATTCTAAATACAAATCTAAAAATGATTCACTAGCATATGTAAGTGAACCTATTATTTCTATGCTGCCCCCTTGTTATCCATATTAAATGCAAATGCAAAACCGAAATCAATTAATTTTATAGGATTACTATCACGATGAATAACACGACAATCATATAAATAATGAATTATATCAATAAGTTGTTTCGATTGTATCAATGATAATGATTCTATACATTGTAAATCTTTTTCATAGAATAAATATTTATCTGAATACAAACAATAAAAAATTTAGAAATAGTATAAAATATTATTTCAATCATAGATAAATTGAGATGTAGTCTTGTACCAAAACAAATCACTTACGTAAAATATTCTTTTTATTAATTATTTCATCTAAACTACGAACGAATTGTATAGATAGCTGTTTAATTACAATCTTAGATATGAATGGAAGTTAAAGTCTTGAAAATTACTCTAAGACATTTAGTTTTCTTTTATCCATAAGGGTTTTGCTTTGTGTTATCTATCTCGTTTTTCAAACAAGTTTTTAAATCTTTAAACTGATCAATGTAACGTTAATATTTTACAAAAATAATTGGACGAAAATTTTACTAATTTAATTTAATTTAATTCTAATTCATTTAATCAAAAAGTATTGTTTTGATTAGAAAGATAAACAGGTCATTTAAAAATTCAGCTTTTACGATGAGTTTCGTTAATATATAATACATCTTTTTCTTGCAAACCTCTACTTCTATCTATTTATCCTCTCTTTTCTTACATGGACATGAAAGATTAGAAATATATGGATAAAGATTTGAGCATATATACTTACGTACATACATTATTCCTATATCCCCCTATTGTAACTCTCATACTTATCGTCTTAATTCGTGTGCGTTACATCTATACCTTTAGTCATATAGCTTTATATCTATCATATTACGTCTATGCGCTACACACTTGTCCTATTGATATATATCAATATTCTTATCCTTTAATTAATCAGTGAAAAATCATATAGATTTTTGTAAAGGTTTTTCTTGATAAAAATATTCGGCATTTTTATTTTTAAGCTTAATAATAAGAAATCATACGAAAAGAAAAAGAGACGGTGATAAAAATAAAATTCAAGTTGTTATTTACATCACTCCTGAAGGATGTTTGATGAAAATGAAAGAACTACGATCGTTCGGAGCATCTTTTTGTTTTTGAATAAATATTATTCATTGGAGCTACCAAAGAGAAAAAGACAAACATTAAGCAAAACCGATTCAATTAAATTTCTATTGACATATCAATTTATCTATAGCTTCTAAAGAAAATAACTAAGGTCATGTATTTCAATCAAACTAAATTTATTTATATTTGTATTTTTTCTTACACAACTATTCCTTTATTTCTCAATATTAAAATAGATTCTACTGCATATCACTCATAAAATTCATTTCTACAACAAGATCTATTTAAATAGTATAATTTTGAATCTAATACTTGAAAATGTTAGCAGAGTTTATTTCCTACAGCTGTATTTTTACTCGAAATATTTCACGAAAAACAAAAGACTACTGCTCATGAACGTGTTTACACAATAGTTTTAGATGATGTTTTAAACTAAAACCAACATACCGTCGATAAAGTAACGTTATTAAACGCATTATAAATAAATACCGATGCATTTGAACATGTTGAAACTAAAAACTAACGCGTTTAACCACAAAAATTCCATGTTTTTCTGTGAAAACTGACTTTGAAGTACTAATTCTTATAATCTGTTGTTCTTGAGTAGTAATAACATATTTTATCGAGCTTTCACTTACCTTCTAAGGATAAAAACAAAAAAAAATGACCTCTTTTTTTTCACTAATCTTATTTGAAATGATGATTCTTTTGTTTCTTTTTTTTTTTACAACAAATATTTTATTACTCATCATTATCCTTGTTTAAGATGTTGCTTCAATCTATATGTATTTTCATCAAAGACAAAACCTTATAGTTTTATGCTGAAATGACAACATCAAACATAGTCTGATGATTTTATATCTTAAAATTCTATACATATATGTAGCATGAAAATAAACTTGCATAATTATTCTTGTTTGTCCTGTTTTATATACTTTAAAAATATCTAAAAACCAACAGTAACTCTTAGATTCAATCGATTGTATTATCCAGATATTTCTCTTCTTACACCAGTCGACATTTTTATGTCTATTCTGTCCGGATTCTTGTTTTTTCTTGATCGATTAGGCAAGATTCTGATTAATTCTGAATGCTGGACAAGATTCTTTTAACAGGAAAGGAAAAAAGATTCAAGAACATCATCTAGTGTACTCTTTTAATATTTCACGAAGAGTAAAAAAGCATTCGTTTCATTTGAAGTATCTTTTATAAGTCGCCGCATTCAGATAAATTACATTGAAGATTATAGATTGAACAGTTTCACTATTTCATAAAGTCTTCTGTGGGTGTTGGTGTGAAGGTGGTTGTTGATGTATGGATGTGAGTGAGCGTGTTCTCTACCCTGAAAGCTATAGCCACGTCCATACACACACCCATACCCACACCCTCTCTTCTTTTCTTCTTTTGTTTGGTGATAACAACTAACTGTCACTTTAATTAAGCGAACAGGTTTCATTAAGCATGCTGCTCTTCAGTATAATTTGTTTGCGCATTTTCTTCTTGATTGGATTTTGGCTTGTCACTGTAAATAAGTAATTTACACATAATATGAAAGAGAAAAACAGATGCATGTTTTTTCTTTCATATTATGCATAAATTACTTGTTTATAGTGATAAAAAATATCCAATCAAGAAAGAAATGCGCAAACGAAATCAAATTGGAGAGCCGTGTGCTTAATGAAACCTGTTCGCTTAATTAAAGTGACAGTTGGTTGCTATCAGAAAGACAGAAAAAAAAGAAAGGCCGAAAAAAATATGAAAAAAAGTAGATATTGATCATAATTTACAGTACGAATTAATCTAATAAGCATACCATATTCGATCAGCGTTCGAAATGTAAGTGCGTTTTCGTTGTATTTAAAATATGAACACTGATATATTTTAATTCTAATTATTTCTGGTATATTATCAGAGAGCTTCTAAATAGTATATTTGAAAAGATAAAGCAATTATTATAAGTATAACTAATTGGATAATTGATAATCAAGGTCACACAAGTTTTTATTTTTAAAAATAATATCTTCTACGATTTATTGAAGATGATTATAGTGAAGAAATTTTTATGACGAAATCCGATTGTTACGATGCACAAAATATTCATTGATTATTTTTTTTTTTAGTGATGGTAGATTTTTTTATAGTGATCTATAGTTTTATAGTATCGCTAAGCTCGTAGAATCGATTGATAATTCCGAATAGTCTGTATGAGATACAGAGATCAACTCATTTTCATTTATAAGATAAATATTTTGTTGTAGATTGAAATACAAAAAGTTTTATGAGTGAATTAGATGATACACTTTTCCTATCGTAACATGCATTTGATAGTGATCAATTATGAGAAATGAAACCATTAGGTTTATGGTTATCTTCGATGTAAATGTTCATGAAACTACACCATCACTTTACTATTCATACGAATCTATTTGAGTAGTCCATAAATGCGCTCCCTAGTGAAATATCTTGTAAGCAAGATCTTGGTCAAGTTACCAGGTACAGGAAAGTGAACAGATCTTGAAAATTGAGATACAAGATAATACAACAATATCTTGTACGAAGAACTTTTATTAGATCTTCTGTACAGTATATATGTTTCAAAAGCTGATATCGTAATTCATGCTGAAATACTTGTAAAGACTTTTCAAGCAGTCTATCGCATGTAAAATTTCATACTGATTTTGCATTTGTAATTAGAATTTAATTAAAATCACGGTGAAATATAATAGACTCTTATTTTTTATTCGAAAATCTTCCGAAATCGTTAACTTCTGGACTAACACCGAATAAAAATTTTGTTTCCTGAGCTATTTCAGCATAGTGTAGTTCTAGAAAGTGTAAAATTAATCTCTAACAACAATTAAGAGCTGAAGATCTTGTTGCAAGATATTCATAATATTTTGAAACGATTTTTTTAAAGATCTGCTAGAACTTAGTTCATTGAACTGGTAGTGGATGAAAGTAGACAAAATTCTTCGAAACAAATTTGTTTTTTTTCTAAAATGAAGCATGAAAGCTGTATAAATTGTTTCTGTTAACATGACGCTATTACTACATTAATCCATTAAGATCAATTAGAGTTTATATAATCAAGCGGTTTCAATTGTGTTTAGATGATTCGTTTTTCGAAGATCGATGTTAATAAGATTGGTAACCTTGTATTACATGGGCTACTATTAATACAACTTCAGTTTTAGGAAAATTTTTAGCATTACTGCGGCATCAAAGTTAAGACTTGTGAGAATATATCATTAAAATAAAAATAATACTGAATATGCAATGTAATGATTAAGTCAAATTCAATATTTTAAACTCTATTATTTATGTTGGAGAAAGAATGAAACTGAAGAGTATATCTTAACATCTAATAGAAATATCCAAGAAGTGAAATTACTGTAGTGCATTCAGCTGAAATAGCAAAAGCTAACAATTCATACTTTATTGAGATACAGAAAGAAGAAATTTTTTCTCCTATATTTTTCGTTTCTACCACTATAGGAAATGATTCTATTTTTTAGTTTTCAAAAATTATCACTTATCAACAGTTATGGAGACGAAAACGTTGAAAAATGAAAAGCAAGCATCAACAGGAGATAATAACAGTTCAAATCACCAACCAGCAGTCGAGCCGAATACAAGACACATACAAAGTGAAAGAACTAGAGTCCAAAGTCAGATGAATATTTCTGATGATCATCAAGGAACAGCACACAAAAATCACAAGACTAAATCGAAAAAAAAACAAATGCAAATCGATATTGAAATTCAAAATCAACCAGCCTGCACATCTTATACATCAGAAGTAGAATTTGATGAAGAAACGTCTATTGATAATCAAGGAAGAACTGTAGAACAAGCCGAACGGGTTGATGTTGCGACTAATAGGTCCACTAAACCAAAACGTCGAGTTTCAAAGACAACCAGTATAACTGAAATTCTACCAAATCCTAGCGAACCGATTACATTTGAAAATGATCCATCCCCGATCATTGGATATGCTGCTGAGCCTATATTGCCACTTCCTCTAGCATGTGCTCCACTCTTGGATATTCTTTATAATTTGGCGTTTTATGTTCAGTTGGCACTAGATGAAACGCCCGAAAATCCACCAAATGGTTTAACAGTTCATGAAAGTGCTGCAATTCGTCTATATACTCTCGAATGGGAAGCACCACATAAAAGTCTCTATTCAATGCTCAATTACACTCTTAAAAGTAGCAATCGTGAAGAACTTCGACCTTATTTCAAATATATGAAATTATTCTTGACTGCACTAGTCAAAATTCCGTGTGAGCCAATTACAACTGTTTGGCGTGGAGTTAAAAAAGATTTGAGTGCAGAATTGCAACCTGGTACTTCACTGACATGGTGGTCATTTTCTTCATGTACAAAATCACTGACTGTACTCCAGAATAATATGTATTTAGGCACTGTAGGAGAGCGAACTCTTTTTTCTGTCGAAACCATCAATGGACGAATAATAAGCGATCATTCACATTTCACCACAGAAGATGAAGTTCTTCTTCTACCCGGCACTCATATGGTAGTTGTATCTCACTTGGTTCCATCACCTGACCTTTATATCATTCATTTGAAACAAGTTATACCAGAGGAAACCTTGTTGGAACCTCCATTTGAAGGTAACACCATAAAGATTTTCAGATTCATGTTGAAAAAATGCCAGATATTTCTATTTTTTAGACGCAGTTCTCTATCCAAAACCAAAGTGAGTTTGGCTTCATGTCTAATTAAAGATTCTTTTTACAGCAAAGAGTTGTGATTATATGTTTAGGCGGTCCTGGTATAAAAAGAAGCGATATGTTCTACCCGTATGCTTATTTATAATTCTATCGATCACAGCGATTATTATTGGTGCTGTTCTTGGATCACGAAAGACAAACGAAATTCCAAGTATGCTTTGTTTTTCTAATATTATTCTCATTAACATTTAAAATCAGGCATCATACTCTAATTTATATAAACCAAAGATCAAAGAGATACTGGTGACCAGTTGATCCAATCGGATCTGGTATCAATTTCACTGATCTAACGGTTCAAATCAGTTCATCAGATAATAGCATTTGTTTCTATGTTTTTGGAAATAAATTCCAAGAGAACATTGTTGAGCAATTTTCATGAGAAAAAAATCAATAAAATTACCGTTCTAGGCAAATTTGTAACAGAGAGAAGCGTTGTTTCATGGGTAGTTCAGTCTCCATCAGTAGGTAGACTGTTAGAACGACACCAGTATTGCTCTGAAAAAACTAGACCGGCTTTATCTAAGGTTGAAACTTCTGGCATTCAATTATCCATAACTTTCGGTGACCAATTCGCATCAGGTTGTCTGGACTTTATGCGCTATGAAGAGTTTATAAAGAGATAAATGTTTTTAGAAACACCATATGGAATCTCTATGGGTCTGAGCAATACATAAATATTAATTGACACACAGATGGACAGTCAGTGACCTACCTACAGGGTGTGGGTGTGGGGTGTAGGAATGTGAGAACAGTGAGTATCGTTTCACACCCACACCCCACACCCTAACATGATTTTGCATTCTGAAACGTAAGATTCGTGAATATTTTACGAAACTGCAGCAAGTTTTCAGATCAGTAAAACTGAATATGATGCACAATGATAAAATCCGATCTAGATGAAACTTCACTTGTTTTCATTTCGACTAGTATATTTTGATATTATTTGACAGCCGAGCTATTCCACAAAATTGAGTAGTAGGCCGAACCAAATAGGAGAAGAATTGATACTATTTAATTCTGTTTTTCTTGTAGAGATTATATGCAAAGATCCATATTCATTACAAAGTGTCTCTATGACTGGAAAAACACCAGTTGCTTTAGCATTTGGTGATTTTAGAAATGAAGACATAATCGATCTAGCAGTGCTTAACTATGATGAACAAAGTATTGATTTACTTCTTGGTAATTCCAATAATACGTATGAGACTGAAATTATCTACGATACAGGTTCTGCTCCAAGTTTTGTATTCACTGGTGATATAAACGGCGATCGATTGCCTGATATTATAATAGTGAATGAAAACGATGGAACAATAAGTGTGCTTCTTGATAATCCAGATGATTCATTTCAATCAACGACCACTTATCAAGTTGGTCAAATGCCTGTGTCAGTGACAAGCGCTGATTTCACTGGTAACGGTGACTGTGATGTCATAGTCGCGAACTATGGTGATAATACTCTTCGCTTGTTATTTGGTACGGCAGGTCGATTTTCTGAAATATATATTAGTATTGCAGTTGGTCTACAACCAATCTATATCGTATCAGGTGATTTTAACTCGGATGGGAAAGTTGATTGGGCAGTTGTCAATAACGGAGATAATACTATACATGTGGGCATCGCACGTGGATTTGGAATTTTTGAAAATTCACAGATTTATAAGGTTGGTGACCATCCAGTTGCTATTACAACCACGGATTTAAACCATGATGAAATATTAGATTTGATTGTGGCAAACTATGGCGATAATAGGGTAAGTGTGTTGCTCGGCAATGATGACGGGACGTTTCAGGCTCAAATATCTTACGGTGTTGGTATTGGTCCTAATGCTATTGCTACAGCCGATTTCAATAATGATTTACATATGGATATAGCATTAACTCTTTTGAATGAATCTTCCGTAAGCGTGCTCTTCGGAGATGGTAATGGAGGTTTTCGAAGTCGAAACAAGTTTAAAGTCGGTAGTTCTCCCAATAGTCTGACAGCAAACGATTTCAACAGAGATCGTAAAATAGATGTAGTGGTGACTAATTCCGGAGAAAACACCTGGGTGATATTGATTAATATGGGTAATGGAACATTTCGAAGTGGCTTTCACTATGCTAGTGGTTCGAATCCGGTATCGATCGGTGCAGCTGATTTTAATGTCGATCAATTCATTGATGTAATTGTAGTCAATAAAGGAGATAATACTGCTTCTCTAGTACTATGCAATGGAGATGGCACTTGCCGCTGTCGAATACCCTACAGACTTCAGATGCAAAGCACTTGGATGGCAACAGGTGATTTCAACGGAGACAAGAATTTAGATCTGGTATTGACAAATGCAAACAATCAGAGTATTAGCTTAATTTTGGGTAATGGATATGGTACCTTCCATCCTGAAATATCATATCAAATCAATGTTTCGTCGTCTTTCATAGTAGCTCATGATTTGAATAATGACATGAAACTAGATCTAGTTATTGTCGTCATGATAAATGATAGCGTTATTATTATGCTGAGTAATGGAGATGGCACCTTTCGAAATAGAACAAAGTTGAGAACTGGTACTCAACCATCTTCTGTAGCAATAAATGATTTCAACAACGATCAAATACCAGATCTAGCCGTGAGCAATCATGGCACTCAAACTATCAGCATCTTATTAGGACGTGGAGACGGTAATTTTCAGTTTCACAAGATGTATGAGTGTGGTGTTAATCCGAATTCTGTTATATCAGCAGATTTCAATCTTGATCAAAACATGGATCTTGCAACAGCCAATATGGGTGAAAATAGTTTCAGTATTTTATTGGGCACAGGCAATGGAACTTTTCCAGATTATATTAGATATCTTGCTGAAAGAGAACCAGTTATTATAATGTCGAACGATTTCAACGTTGACAACAATATCGATATAGCAGTAGTCAATCGACTTTCGAATGACGTAGAAATATTCTTTGGTGGAGTAAATATGACATTTTCAACTATAAAACACTATGGAACAAATAATAAACCAAACCCTGCAGTTGCCTATGATTTTAACAAAGATGGGAAGGTTGATCTTGCAGTACTGCACACACTTTCTGACCAATTATATGTTTTTCTCAATCAATGTTCATAAGTACCCTTACGAGGACTATTGAGAAGTGTATTTGTTGATGATTCATGAACTAAGTGAAACAGCAATAAACTATATTATTTTTAAATGGTCTTTTGTCTTACTTAAAATATTAATCTAGACTTTGCTATTGTTGCTTTATGATCCTTCTTATTAGAGAAGAGACAAACAGCAATCATTTCTTCTTGTTTTTCTGTCATTCTTCTTATGTGGTTACAGGTACATGTTCATTCTAGGTGTGGGTGTGAGTGTGCTTATAAATGCATACTTCTCCTACACCCCAGACTCACACCTTAAGGTTGATGATTTTGATGATTTCAAAATCATCTAGATCTTAAAAAATCACCAAAATCAAAAGAATCAGAAAAATCAAAAGTCACTTGTTTACCCCATGGCTCCACCAGAACATTATTCTTCTATAATTGTCATTGCAAATTATTTCCTTCTTAAATAAGTAATATTCAAATCATCATAAACACCAGACAACTTTACTAGAAGTTTATTAAACGTTGATGGCTGTCTATGTAATTATCATAATCGAAATTGAATTCATATGGTAAAAAACATTCGCCTTCATTTTATTTCTTCATCAAAGAAAAAAAAGAAGAAAATTTTTTTTTAAAAAGGTATTTATGGAAGCATATTGTAAAGTTTCCTTTTGATAGCGTTTCGAAAATACAAGAAACTGATACAAATGAATTATAAGCATGTCTTAAATATCTATTGGTTTTCTTGTGAGTCTATCAACTAGCCGTAGAGAATTATATAAGGTGAATCAAAATTTCGGTGTGGATGAGAGAATGTACGAAAACAATTATCACACCCATACCTATCTACTCCACACTCATATCCCAAGGTTATGCTCAGCAGTACAAGTGTTTATCGGTACGAATAGCTAATCTTTGGGCTGTAGTTTCTCAATAGCAAATCTTTCTTTGATTCGATCCAATCGTAGTAATATTGTTTCTATTGCTGTTGACGTTTGTGTTTTTAACTCGATACGAACCGCAAATAGAATCAATGTTCCTTTATCAAATAATGCTGTCATTATTCTCCAGTCATTATTCCATTCATCAAGTACTATTTCTATTGAGGAAGTCCTTTTTGCTTCATCGTAGAGCCTTTTAATGAGTCACGTATCTAGATATTTTATTGTACTAACATGAGGGGGTGGGTGCATCTTTGTCTTCGTCAGTCACACACATCCACCCACACTCTCCATCGATAATGAATAAATACGGGGCCCAGTTGATCCTTATGCATATTCACAGTGGTTTTTTCGATCCGTTTTCTACTGCGCAAGTTCAAGCTGAAAATGTTTTAATTAGAAAGAACACATTGAATTATGTTTGGAGTGAAAAAGTCTCAATGATCTACTCGGATAAACTAGGGTGTGGGTATGGGCGTCGGTGAACAGAAGAACTAAATCCACACCAACACCCACCCACACTCACAACCCCCCCCCCCCCCCCCACACACCAACCCCCAGCCCCCCGGCAC
>CAJNSZ010000059.1:128715-324674 GCA_905329745.1 Rotaria sp. Silwood2 | reverse complement strand
CATGTTTGAGAAATCTATTAACACAAAAATTGATAGAGCAAATTATATTTCTTTGACCAGGTTCAAAAACGTTGTTTGGACCCGATGAAGGGCTCTAGTGGCATACCCCGTGATCAAAAATCAAAATTTAATCATTATTAATATTTTGAGTACTTTTTAAAGTCATTGGATTGCATGCTTCAAACTTAATTGAAAAAGTTGCTTCATTTTTTAAAAACAGATATAAATTATGATTGGATTATGTCATTTCAACGAATTGTCCGTACGACGAATTGTCCTGCGACGAATTGTTCATGCAACGAATTGTCCGGTCACCATTGTGAATATCATTCGGTACTCTCTGTTAGAACTTCAACATACAGCTATAGATTTATAGGAAATCTACAAAAGTCTATTGATAGTTGCAGTGTCTAAAACCATCTTGTTTAACCTAATGGTGATGTTGGTGTCGACGCAATGTTGGGTCCCATGGCACATGAGATAATGGAAGCAATGTCCGATCCATTGTTGAGTGCATGGTTAGATTCGAATGGTAGTAAAAATGCGGATAAATGGTGAGTACAAATGCAAGCTACTATCAATGAGATGTCAAATACATTATTCTAAAACTTTTATTTCGGGAAAAATCCAGTAAAGAAAAGTTTCTTGTGATAACTAACTTCATGTGCTTCCATGCAACGAAAGCCATGCATGTTGAAAGTGGAATTTAGGAAAGAAGTGTAACGATTACAGTTCAAAAGAACTGCCAGGTCTTGTTCTTCTGACTTCGTTATAATCGTCAAAATTAATGAGCTTTTAGTTAATAGTTCAATACCTATTGATGACTCATCGAGGAGTAACTATTAATCAATAAACTAATTGATTTTTATATGAAGAAGTTCCAATAACTGATGTAGAACTACTATATCAAATAATCGTAGATCAATGGATGATATAGTTATAGATAATACCCATCTATCAACACCTACCTACTTAAACCCACACTTTGTGGCTACCAAGCAGACGCCCTAAGTGCTAGATCATAAGAAATCACTTGAATATTGATCTAGAAAAAAATAAAAAGTGGGGCTTTAACTATAGCACATTTGAGCAGTTTTCAAGTGATCAGCCTATTAGTCTCTGCTTCTTGATGTTATTTTTACTACTAATCTGTTCTCTAGCTATACTGAAGAAGTTAGAAACAAATATTTTGTCCTTGTCGAAATATTGCAGAAGCAATGCACGGGTTTCGTTAGTTTTTATACCATTTTACGATGATATCCCTGCTGTTTCGGGTTGGACTAAATAACCAAGGTTGATGATCCCGACTACTTTTGTCTGCTATTTAAGACCAACCTATTTTCTAGGTATAATGAAAAAATCTCGAAGTAATAGTCAACATTAAATATGAGTACAGATCAGTTTTTCTGAAGTCATATACGGCGACAAAAACCATCTGGATACTGCAGATAATGAAGACAAAATTCCGTGGCATAGCATCGAAATGTATTCAAAATAGCAGGAACATGTTCACTATGTGTCGAGATCTATCGTTTTATGTGGGATCTAGGATACTGGGCCGAATAACAGTTATTGAGCCAATTAGTGATATTGTGCATTCCCATCCTTTTCTTTGAATCCATTTCAAATATTCTTATTTGGTTTTGATTCGAATAAACTATCGTATATCAACACTTGCGATATAGTCAGGATGAGAGCTGTCAGCTGTATGAATTCTGTCTTGCCCTTATGATCAGACTTTTTTTTTCATTCGAACCGTTCATATCTATACATATATGAATCAAAAGAAAACAACCTATCCGTCGGTTTAATTACAAAGGGAATGAAAGTCTGTAGAAACATCATTCGATTATACGGCAACTTTGACGAAATCAAAATTGAATAAAGATGTGTGTTCTTCTAGACGAGTTTGATTCTTCTACCATAGCTAAATATTTTCATCGTAGTATTTGAAACAAAATGTAACACTGATTTCCTAGATTATAACTAGACTATTGATTTATTAAAAATGAATTTGGTTTTGTAATTTTAGTGCCTGGACTTATGGAAGTATATATCAACTTGGAAACGGGGCTTACTTCAATATTTATGCTAGTGGCACATACTATCTCATTCAACAAAATCGGGACGCAAATGTTCAAACATGTGCAATGTCTGCCTAAATTATTTTTTCCAATTCATCCTGAGATAAAAGATGGATTCTTTTCGAATTAATCTGCGCGCTGCAAGTCTAACCTACTGTATTTAAAAAGAAGAAATAGTATTAATCATATTAGAATAATTTTTCTTATTCTTATATATTCACAATGTATTCTTTATAATAAAGAAATTAAATGTATTAACCCGTTAAGTATCAACATTCCAAGTAAGGAACACTTTTCAAATGTGTTAAATTTTGAATAACTTTCGAACGCGAAACGATAGCGAAGTGCGATTTTCGCTATGACATAGAATACATTTCGATACATCCATCCAAGTAAAATTCATAACTACTAATCACCAGTGACACCTATCGTTCAAAACGCGTGCAATTTTGATGTTTTACGTCTAATTTTCGCTTGCATTCTCTAATCATTAATACTATATCAGAAAAGTGTATTGGGTTGATTACGTGTCACAAATAAAAAACCATTTCGCCCTTAAAATACCAAATTTTATTTTAAATCAATCTTGTTTAAATTTTTTTTCATTATTTATGTGAGTTTCGAAAGTTTAATTAAATTCGTTTTTAAAATGAAATGTTTCAATGTATTACACAAGATTAAATGTTACGATTTAAAAAAAATCAATTGTTACAATATACGCATAAAATTAAATTTTACAATATAAAAAACAAAATTTCCAGTTGAGTGCTAACAAAAAAATGCTCAAAAACCAAGAAGAAACTTAAAATCACAATAATAAACTATGCTTCTTCGAATATTGGTTTTAACCATTGAGCAAGATCATTTATAATGCAAATTATTTGCCACTTTACTTTTTCATGATTTATTAGTTGATTGCAGTGTTGATTCATTTAGTTCGTTTTCATCTTCATCATCGCACCAAATTGAAACATTAACCATCACTTTTGATAACTGGCACCGTTCATAAACGTTATCAGAAGAAAGCCGACGGGTATCTAGTGTAGATTGATGATACAGGTCTAGTCTATCGTTTTTCATAGACATACTTTAAAGACAAACTCCGTATGTATCTTAGAATGATTTTTCCTTCTTTCTATACTAGGAAAATATTTTTTCATGTTCGTTTTAAAAGTGATTCTTTGACTGTTGTACAAAAAACATCAAATGAAATACTTTCAGTTTTGATTTCATCAGAGACAAATTTGTTTAATTGCAATACGTTGAAATAATGAACTGTAAAAATTGCCCTGCTCGAAATCGTTTGCAGCAATAAGAAGGCCACCTGCAGTTCATTTAAACGGAACAGATGGCGGTAAAAAAAGCTGAGGAAATATTTTATAAAAATTTAATCTTCACTCACCGCAATAATCTTCTGAATCACAACGAACAATTTTCAATGCATATCCAGATAGTACTACATAACGATCATACCAAAGTTCATCAATACACAAACGTGTTTGAGATGTAAAAAATGAATTTACCTAAGACGCTACCACTGGATAAGAGTCAATAACTGTATTAAATCAAACTTCGATAAGTATTTCCCAGCTGGCTTAAAATATTGTTTTTCTAATTCAAAATCAGTTGTAGTGCCGCTGGCATCAAGATAAGTATCAAAATCATCATGAGGTAAAATTAAACCAGCTAAGTCAAGTGAAAGTGGTGCCATGCGACATTCAACGGCATTAAATGTTGACTGACCATGTGCATGAGCAAGCACAAACAGTGCATCAAGATCATGAATTTTATAAATATCGATAGATAATACAAGTGTTTTTAGAAAACGAGAATTTTCATCGAGTCCACGGTCGACAATAATAATAACAATTGGTTTAACTTTATCTGGAGAGTTCAGTGCAGCTTTTTCAAAATCTTGTAATTCAAGCAATTGATTAAAATCATGCTAGTGGCTATGTACACTCGATTCTACATAGCCACTTTCTTTATTCATACCATTGCGATTAGATATAACGACATGTGACTAATGAAAAAGTTGTTAAAATAATGTTATTTGTAAAAAAGACAAGAAAATATTATTTAGAATAATATTTCGAATTCTATTTATTTACTATCACGTTGTATGAAATAAGTGTTTTCAAAGTGAAAAATCAACAGAAAATAGAGACATTGGGAAACAAATAGCTATTATGTCAATCCCTGTTATTTTAAAATACAAAATAATTGCTATGTTAATAAAAGAGTATGTTTATAAATATATCTTTTGAAAGCTCGAAAAAAATAATATTGAAAAAACCAAAAACTTGAAAAATCGAAATTCGAAAAATCTGAAGCACTTTGAAGCATATGATATCAATAAGATGATTGTTAAACAACATGTGTTTTTGCTAGATATTTTATTTTACGAATTCATGAGAATGAAATAATGAAGTAGAAGAGTCGTAATAAGCAAATATGATTTGCTTATCCCAATTAACACAGACAGCTCCTCTCAAAGATGTCGTCCGCGGCTGAATACTTGCCGCGCTGCGATAATTGTTAAAAAAACGTTTTGAATTTTGAAAGCTGATATTGCTTCGAACTAGAATTGTTGCTACTAATCGATGAAAGTCGTTACGAGTGGACTCTTTATTAACACTGAAAATTGAATTCCTAAATTACACGAGGCTCAATCGTATTATTATTATTATTATTCAAAAATGAACGGAGCAACTTAAAAGCCGCCGCACTCCCTTGCCACCGCTGATTCGTTGAAGCTCTGCTCCGCCACCGCCGTCTTATGAAAAAAAATTTTGAAAGTCGAATCTTTTGAAAATTTTACATTCCAGCGAAAATCTTATGGGGGTGTGAACTTAAATGAGGGAGTACACTGCTACAAGACATGAATTGAAAAAGCTAGGTTTTATCGTTTAGTTAGACATTAAGACTAGGACAAAAGTCCAATCTCATTATTTTGAATTCGGCTCATTTTTTATCTTGTTTCTTATCTCACGCTCTATTGTATGATGTTTTAGATCATTCTGCATTCGCTTGTCAATAAGATATCTTTCTACATTTATAGCGCATGAGATTATCAAAGTATGTGATGATCTATGAGAAAATGGGTATGAATAGGGGTGTGTATAAGCAGAGAGGATCTACAGCCACACTTACTCAACTACACTCCATACTCATACCCATACCCATCTATTCCATCGGCAACAGCCATGGACCGATAACCTTTCAATGAATAATCTATACTGACCCAGGTTCCTTTGTATACTCACAGCATTTCTTCACCTAAGCATATCTCATCAAGATTTTCTCTCAGACCCTCAGACTTTCGTTTTCTTTTCTTGCAGCTAATTGGATTTTAGCATAAAGTTGTTCCCAGGATTCAGATATTTTTTATATTTTGTGAAGGAATGTCCCTCTAAAAATCCGATCAACTCAAGGCATTATCATATTGAATTTCAGTTATTGAAGAAAAGACCCTGCTAAAACCTGATTAGCTAAAAAAAACTTGCTTAAAACTTCATTGGTAACCCAGGAGAGCAAAAGACGGGTAAAAAGACTAGTTATTTTCACCAGTCCTGACGCCCCGTCAGTCATTGGTCTTTTTCTCAAAACGGCCTAGACATGACTAGTCTAATATTATTGGGCGTCCGTACATCGCGTCCTGACTAGCCCGCAGACGGGCGTCAGTATTTCAATACAGTCTAGTCGTTTTTTGTAAAAATGACCAGTCCTGACTAGTAATAGTTGTTGAATTAGACTAGTCTTGTGGAACCACTTTTTAAGGGAATGACTAGTCAAGACATGGCGACATGACGCCAGTCTGTGGCAAAAATATATAGTCTCATACCATCATCTTGCCGTCTCCGAACTAGTCCTGACGGGTCCGTCATGACATCCGTCCCATATATTTAAAAATTGAAGAATATATAATCGCATATCGATCATATTGTTTACCACATGCTACACATTACACAGCTAATAATCATTCGTAACGTCTAGAACCTGTTCTTTTGTCAGTCAGATGTTGGTGTTCAGACTAGTCTAAATTATAGAAGCAAAGTGATGAAGGTTAGATTCGAACATACATACTTTGTGTTACATACCCAGCTTATTAAGCAGTTGAACAATACAAGCTGATGTTTCATTATTGACACACCTAGCTCTTCCTGAAACGTCTTTCACACATTAATGATCGGAGAAGTTCATAATATTATGTAATAAGATTTATTGATATATGTACTTAAAGACTATTCAATGATATATATTAATATGAATCAAAATATATAATTCCTAGTTACAGGAAGTACTATCTCAGAAGAGTAGTTCAAGAAAATTAGATTTTAGAAGTTTTTTAAAGAAGCAATTTATTTTTATTTTTTAACTATTGTCCTTTAAGTTAGGAAATTCCAAAACAGTGACACGATTTCCAGGTTCACATATACAAGCATTTTTTTTCAAGATAAACTTCGGATGTTTCAAATAGAAAATGTTTGATGGCTTTAATCGTAAAATATTAGGTACTTGATATTGATCATTAGAAATATTAAATTTAATTTTTGATGTTCCAGGTTTAATTTCCACAAGTCCTTCGATGAAAAGAGGAATGGTATTTTTTTTTGATTGAACAATAGCTCGAATAAGACCATATTTTACTTCATCATGAATGAAACTAAATGAGATACAGCTGTCAGCAACTAATTTTCCATAAGCAGCCACAGTAGTTTTTATTAAAACACCTGATATTGTCAAAGAGTGATAGAAAATTAAATCATCATTAAATAGTGATTGTACACGTGTGGCTATACCATTTTCACTTGTATCATATAAATCTTTAGATACAGGATTAGATAAAACACATGAATCAACAAATTTTCTATGATGAATATTTAATTGTTTTCGATCAAGTAATTCTTCATTGAATGTAAACAATATCGATGGATAAGATTCATGTTTATGAAGAATCAGAGAATCTCGATATAAAATGTGCTGTCGAATAAGTTGTTTAGCGAATTCAGTTGTACCATGAACTGTGCTAACTAAGTCTTTATCAATACCTATAATAAAAAAACTTTAAAAAAATTTAAATAAAAACTAAAAAGTTATACGATTACCTTCAAATGAAAATGTTGAATAAAACCATAGTGGCCCCATTACACTTAAACCTTGATGTACATGTAACAAAGAATGAATATTTGAACTCATATGACGTAAACCAAATATTTCTTGAAAATGTTGAACAAAATAATGTAATAATTTTTCAACAATTTCAATAGTTTCATCTGTTACATAATTCGAAGATGCAAGATTAATTGCTGTTACCAATGAAAATAATAGATTTTTCAATCGAATATCATTAATATGTCGAACAAGACTTGTTAAACCAAAATGAAATAAACATCGATATTCACTTCCTTTATATTTATTAATAATTTTTAATGAACGAAATCTACGTTGCGTTGTTGATGGTGTTTGTACCAATGTTAACGATTCATCTATATGTGTTATTTTCTCAAATAAAGACCAGGATTCATTTCGGTATGCTGAATGGAATAAAAGATTCAAAAGCTGCTTGAATGCACCAGCATATATTGTATGAAGAGAATCCGTGAGAAAAGATGTTCCATAATGAAAAAATTTTAATTTGACTAATGGGCAAGAACCTGTTAAATAAATAAATAATATATTTTATTTTTTTTTAAACTCAAAGAGTAACGAAAACTATTCATATATTTCTTCTGGATTATATTGTCGAGGGCAAATTGTTAAAGAAACTTTATTTCGTATAAAATTTTATTCGAAAAATAATGATTCAAACGTTTTAAGTTATTAAATCAATATTTTTCATACTATCAAGTTTTTCTTCCAAAGTATTTTTCGATGAAAAACTGATCATAATATTTAATCAACTAATATTGGAGAAAATCTTACCAATATGACCATAATGAGCTATTTTTTTCTTTTTTTTCCTTGTCGTTTTTTTCAGTACAGTTTTCTTCGAAACAGTTTTCTTTTTGATACAGCTTGAATTATTATTGATTTGATTTAAACGATTAGTTAATTGCTCAACGATTTGAGCACATTTTTCTTGTGTACGAAGCTCACATTCAACAAATGGATAAACACGTATTGTAAAGGAAACAGTATTAGCACCAGATCGTCTTTGACCACGATATGATTCACCTATAAAAATAATTTATTTACAACAAATTCTTGAACAATATTAATAACTGAAATTTTTTATTAAGGTTTACTTCAATATAATTTGTAAGGTGATTAATAGAATACAAATGTCAATGAAAATACATACCAGCATGAAAACATTTTGGACATCCATATTCAGCATTATATGGAACGACATTTGCAAGTAATGCTTCAGCTGGTTTATCTGAACAACTTGCTATATTGTAAAAATGAAGAACTGCTCGTTGATCAAGATCGTTTATAAAAAATTCTTGTCCTAGTTCTAATTTAATTAACTGTTCACATATCAGTTGTAAACATCTTTGAACAACATAATTAGTTGGTTTTTTGCCGGTTGGTATGATACCAGCTATAAGTATATTTTCTAAATATCGACGCTCTGGAATTGGTAATTCATTAAATATTATAGTAAATGGCCATAATGATAAATTATTATTTCCAGTAGATACACCATCGAAACTAATCATCAATGTAAACGCATTAGTTTCTATTTCCCGAAGAATTTCTCCATATTTAGTACTGGAGAACAAATTCATATTGTTAATTTTCTCTTCTTTTAATCTACTGAAAAAACCAAACATTGATAATAATTGTTGAATTTGTTGTTTGATAGAACATACATAAAATTTGAATATTATATCATCATTGCAAGATTTACATTTAAAGGTAGAATTTGAATCATATGCACCACAATTGGAACATATTGTGTAAAATTTGTAAAATTTATTTATATCAAAACCTGGATGAAGCTGCTGTTGAATAGCTTTCATACTCTTTGGGAACAAATTTATGGATAAAGCATTAAATAATTTACAAAGTGAATCAATATCTTTATTGTTTTGTAAACGTCTAACTTTATAAATCATAGCAGCAACAGCAATATCACGAGATGTTGGTAAAAAACGACCATTAAATGCTAGAAAAAAATATATCTTAATAAGTATGAAATATAGATAGTTATAAATGTCGAAAAGTTGTTTTTAAAAAAGACAAAGTAGAGTCATCTCTTCGTTGTACTATAACTATTCTATCAATGATATCTGAAACAAGAAAATACTTACTACATGGTAAACGATTTATTGATCTGGAAGATTCGTTCAAATCAACCTTATTTGTTATTACTGTTGCGGGATTTAACTGCATTGAATCTAAAAAAGAAATATACTAATATTTGAATTTGCTATTGCATTCAGAGTTTCTAAAGAAAATGAAAAAAAACTACTGAAGTTTTTGAGTTAATATCATAAGTAACTAGAACAGTAGAAAAGCCGATCATACCATTTTTTTCATCACAAAATTGTTGAGCATCTGACGTGCCAGTAGTATCTAACAGACATATTGTTTAAAACCAAGAAAATGATAGCTAATGAAAACTTTCTTACTGTTTCTTGATAGATTGGATGGTGAAATTGCTGTTTTCAAATAATTGTTACGCAGGAGATTGTTTCTGCGACGATAATGCGTAGCAGGAGATGGCATCTGCAAAAAACAGCATGTTAAAATTCTTTTCCCGATTTCAGTGAAGCAGCAGTACAATTTGATGATGTTAATAGAAAGACTATTAACAAAATGTGTGAATAAATTTCTCGATTAGTTTAAGAAATTTTTTTTTCAATATCAAAATAATGAAAGGAGAAAATCTTTACCATTAAAACAACTTGTTCAACAGTTTATTCTTTTTATCTAAATCACTACTGTTATTTATCATCTAGTTCTAATTTTTTATCGACAATTTAATCAATCAGAACAAATAAAAAAAAACAATATTCTAATCAAACGTTCTTGAATAAGCATAAAAAGCATCATTTTTATGGTCATTCACAATCAAAATTTTCCATTAAAATTTGTTTTGGTGGTAATGGACCTCGTTGATGTTCAGTATTTGTTTTGCTTTTCGAATATTTCTGATGCTGCTTCTTTGTCGAAGCTGTTGATGAATTTTCTTTATTTTTATTGCGATCAACCAAGTGTCGACTACGAAGCGAAATTGCTCCAGAAAATTCGGTTGGAGAAATGATCTTAGGAGCATGAACGTATTGAACATATTCTATTTAATAAAAGATAAGCAACAAAATCAAGTTGAAGTTATTTTTTCCCGTATAGAAAAACAAGACATACTATAAATGTTATTCATTAATTCAGGATTCATTTTTTTTAACTTTGTGTAGCATTGACCTTTTAAATCAACACCTTTGTAGCAACATGTAATCAAACTATTGATAGTTCTTGACGAGTTAGTACTTTTTGCTTGCTTCAATTCAATTTTCGAGCAAGGAAGTTTATTCCCTAACTAAAAAAAATTCTTTCAGAAATAATTCGTTATTTATATTACTTCGACCGATTTCTCATTTAATTCGGCTTTTCTTTGTTCATATGTATCAACTATTGATTTAAGATAATTGTACGATTCTTCATCTGGTAGACCTGAAAAAATAATTAAGCATTATTGACCACAGAACATATTGAGAAAGAATATTAAATGCAAATTAACACGTACTAATTAAAGTATTACGTAAATAGAACATTTCATCTTGCATAGATAAAACTTTTTCACGTAGTTTTGTGTTTTCTGCAACCAAACTGTCCATAGACGAAAGTTTTTCACGTAAAACTTTGATTTCTTCGATTAAACTATTTATGTCTGTTGATGATGAGGTTACTGAATTTGTTGTTGAACAAGTTGCAGTAATATGTGAAGATGATTGATGTTTACTATTTGAATTTGATTGTTCACCTTGACTAGCACATTTATCAGATGTCTTAAATGCATCACATATTGTAATTGTTGATGCTAATGAAGATGGTGGTTTTGATTTATATTTTGTTGTTTGTTCATCATCGTTTATGTTGTTACTGTTAATTTTTTTTCTCTTTTGTTTTGTTTCTGCTGTTGTTGAACTGGTTGATGATGATGACATTGTTGATATTGTTCGTTTAAATGAAGAAGTACTTTGACGAATTGTTTGAGCAATTTCTTCTGATTCTTCCCGAAGACCAGGAGGAACACTCCATTGATATGTATTCACATGTCCATCATCACCAGCTACATCAAGTCCATAAGCACAACAATCTCTTTTTGAACCTAGAAAATAAATAAAACATTTTATCAGTATGTGAGTACATGTTATATAATGTTCTAAACTGCTATTTCATGAAAAAAATCTATTGATTTTTATAATACCAAAAAATATTTTTTGGAAATAAGTAAAATAAATACAAAAATTTACCTAAAAAAAGAACTGTTCCCCGACGACGTTCACGTTGATAGCCTTCGAAACAGGTTGTGAGACCAATTTTTAATGTAGATACTGATTTTGATCGTTTTGTATCAACAACTGCAAATTGATTGATGTCATCTTCCCATCGAACCAAGCAATGAGAGGCCATTTCAACATGATTTGGCATTTTTAGAACAATGAAATCGATTGATAATCTACGAAAAAAGAGCAACAAAATACCTTGAAAGATATAACTTTCGTTAGAAATCTTAAACGAAAACAAGCTAAACAAAGAAATCGATTCACATTCTCTAATAAACAAACACGATCGTTACAATAAACAAAGTCTTGTATTAAAAAATGCATGTATAGTCGTTAGAAAAATTGATTCACATTTTTTGTTTTAAATATTCTTCATGTTAAGTCACGAAAAGAATAGGTCTTTGTGAAATCTTCTTAATATATGTTTAGAAGAGCAAGAAGAATAGAGTTAAAGAGAGCGCTGTTTCTATGACGAGACCAATGATATATATATATATACATAAATGTAAATATTCAATAAGGTGTCGCTTGCATACAGGACAAAAAAATGAAGTACCCTTTATATAAACTAATGATTCAATCATCAATCTCAGGTGTTCTATACACAACCAAATAATTTTTTTTCTTTTTAAATATGACTGATCAAATTAATAATATTGTTGACTAAAACTCAAACAATTTATAATTTAGCGAACAATAATTTTATGATAACGAAAATAAGGCAAAAAATAATTATTTTTCTATTTTCTATTCTATTTGGTAAAAACAGTTGATGACAAAAACAAGCCGAAGCTCATAATTTTTACAATTCCAAATTCAATAGATCTTTCTTCTGAAAAAATGATATTTGATAATGGATAATTGATAAAAAAAAACTACACCATTGTAGAATCTTGGATGATCAAACAGTCGCGTTTTTAATAATGCAAGTTTCTAACTTTATTATGTTTACGTCATAAATACATGCTCAGATGTGCTGAATTGAAGGTGACAAGGAGCTTTCCTAAACAAGCAACTAGTTTAAACTCAGTTTCATTAAGTTTCTGTAATTAGACTAGACTTGACGGATGTTAAAGATATAACCAACTATTAACGTAAGATGCCATACTCAATTTCTGACTAGTCTGTTTCAGACAGCATATCATGTCTAGTAAAACTGGGTAGTCTTGATTGGTACTCAAGACCTCTTGGAATGGTCCAGATATGTATTTCAAAATTATTAGACTAATCAAGTCCTGCCATTGTATTATCTCATAAGATACTGATTTTAGTTCAGATGTCGACATCAAATATTTAGAACTAGACTTGACTAGTCCTCTGAATATCTTCGACTAGTCCAGCTCTATGATTACCTTACCTCACAAAAAACTGACTAGTCTTGACGTCGATACCAAATATTTGGGACTAAACTTGACTAGTCCTTAAAATGTTTCAGACTAGTCCAGAGATATATTTCAAAATGATTGGACTAGTCCAGTCCCGTCATTGTGTTACCTCAAAAGATACTGACTAGTCCTGATGTTGACACCAAATATTTGGGACTAGACTTGACTAGTCCTCAGAATATTTTAAACTAGACTTGACTAGTCCTCAGAATATTTTAAACTAGACTTGACTAGTCCTGATATTGACACCATATATTTGGGACTAGACTTGACTAGTCCTGATGTTGACACCAAATATTTGGGACTAGACTTGACTAGTCCTCAGAATACCATAGACAAGACTTGACTAGTCCTCAGAATATCTTAGACTAGTCCAGTCCCGTCACTATCTTGCTTTTTAAAATAATGACTAGTCGTGACGACCACATTCAGTATTTTGAACTAGTCAGGACCGGTGCTGTGGACGTTTTGGACTAGACATGTCGCCAGTCTTCTCTTTTTTTTGCTCGCCTGGGAAACAAAACGACTTCTTCAATCTTGCTGTATAGCTAAATAGGCCGCAGCTATATGGTTGGTCAACACCAGAGGTGCAGAATCTACCCGCGTGCGCGTACTGACCGTACGGGAAATTTTTGAAAATTTATCTACATCTAGGGGAATTAAAAAAAAATAGTTTTCTCTCTTAAGAACAAGTTCAGATTGTCAAAAGAATCTTGATTTATTTATATTCGCATCGATAAGATTTTGCATTTCTGTTCTTTCGTTCTTTTGCTTTCATTAAGTTTTGAAAGAGTCAACTGTTTCTTTCTCTTAATGTCAGTATTGTTTACTTGTTCATGCTGATCATTCATCTCGTTACTTCGACTTGTGCATAATAATGAAGCAGAGTGCGTCATTTGTGTTCTCTTTTGGTTTGTTTCCTAATACGATGTCACTACTTGCCGTCTTTGCTCTGTTACTATGTATAGCTGTCATTGTGTATGTATGCATGTGTATGTGCGATGCGTACACAATCACTGCGATGACTAATGTATCGTCACAGGACAGATGACGAACAGAATAATCATTATTCCCAAACAAATATTTTCTGTTCTCTCCCTCTTATATTTTTTCTTTGTTCTCTTTACAATCTTTAGCATATCTTAATAATTGACATGTACCCCAGCAAACATCAAGTATTATGTTTTTATTGTGAATGTTTTGAACGAAAAGATAAAGTAAAGAAACACTAGAAAAAAAACATCTCGAAGAAATATTTAAATTAAATTTTTCAGAAAATAACTTGACTAGGTTTTATTTTCGAAAAGAAACAACCGAAAAACAAGAACAATTACCAATGATGATGATGATACTGATAAACATAGAGAACAACAACAAGCAAATACCATTAGATTTTCTCCCTGCATACTAACCAGAACAACATCAACAATTAACACTGTCACTTCACCTTCGATATCGTCTTTAGGTACACTATTGGTTCCAAGCACTCCATCAAATATAAGTACATCATCAAGTCCAGGAAAAGTTTTAAATCACCAAATTCTATACAAGATCAAGGGATATTAATGACAGAACAACTTTCAAAAACATAACGGACATTACAAGTTCACTCAATGAGTACTTCAGTCATTCGAAAGCAAAAACAATGGTTATTTTATTAAAAAAACAAAGTGAACAGTATCAATTTTGGAAACTTGTTTCTCCTGGCTCAGCTGTTTTAAATCGCTTACGCAAAGTACAAGTGGAAAGATTACCTACACCAAACGATATTGAATAATAAAATTATCATTTTCTCTAAAGTGTGTTTGCCATGTGTGAAGTAGTCGTAATCTTTTTTCTTTAGCATATATTTAGGTCATACCAAAAGTAGTGGCCCAGATACCTTATTTTCGTATAGAAGGCTTGGAGAAACTTTCTTTCTTTATGAACAGATAGAGTCTTTCGCTCTATTTTTCTATCCTATTTGATCACTATGCAACTAATATCATAATAAAATTTCGATAAAAATTGTTTTTTGTTGAAAACCAGCTGATAGCATTTAGATCATAATGGATGTGGCATAAAAAATGGGCACTTTTGCATTTCATTTTATCACCACTTACTAGGTTGTATTAAAAAAGAAAAATATACCAAAAGATGCAGCGTGAAAAGCTCCACAATTTATAAAGGATCGCTTATTTTTGTAGTTGCACTTTTTGTTTTCAAAATCGACAAAACTCGGAGCTACCAAATTTCGACGTTGCGAAAAAGAGGTTCTTTTCTGGTAAAAGACGAATTCAGTTTTTTCTATCTCATCTTCTTATAATTGTTCTTTGTAAATTGTAGAGCTTTTCACGCTGCATCTTGTGGTATATTTTACTTTTTTAATACAACGTAGTAAGTGGTGATAAAATGAAATGCAAAAGTGCCACACCCATTATGACCTAATGCTATCAGCTAATTTTCAAAAAAAACAGTTGTTATCGAAATTTTATTATTATGGTATTAGCTGAATAGTGATCAAATAGGATAGAAAAATATAGCGAGACTCTATCTGTTCATAAAAAAAGAAAATTTCTCCAGGCCTTCTATACGAAAATAAGGTATCTGGGCCACTGTTTTTGGTATGACCTAAGTGTGTTAAACGAGAATAATGTTTTTTCTTTCAGTTTTATAATGAGGAAAGTTTTTGAAAAATTTTTTCCGTCGGGAATATTTTTTATTTTAGC
Source organism: Rotaria sp. Silwood2 (assembly GCA_905329745.1). Classification (NCBI taxonomy): domain Eukaryota; kingdom Metazoa; phylum Rotifera; class Eurotatoria; order Philodinida; family Philodinidae; genus Rotaria; species Rotaria sp. Silwood2. The sequence continues at coordinate 309,039 of CAJNSZ010000059.1, read as the reverse complement.
GGCAGATTCTGTACCTCTGGTCAACACCCTTGAACAACGATTAGAATTAATGAATGTCGGTGGGTAACAAGTAATATGTAAAGCTATTCCGGTTTGGAAAAGTTTTCCTTGTATCGAGCAATGATTAAAGACAGCTGTATCCGATATGCTTAAACTTTTTATTGTAATAAATGCACAACTATGTATATACGTTGATCAACAATACATAGGAATAATAATACCACAGTGCATTTAGAAAAAACACTTAAGATAGAACAGGGAGATCGAAAGAAAAAATGCATAAGATAGGATGGGAAAATATACATGACAGAAAGGGGAAAATACATATAATATAGAAAAGAAGAAAATCACGACATATAGAAGAGCACGCAACAGTGATAGATGAAAACAGCTAATTATATTTCTCAAAAAATATCGATGAGCAGCAGTAAATAATGGTGAACACCGATCAATACCAGTTACCGATTTATATGGGCTATTGGTAGCTCAGTTACTAGTTAGCACAGGTTACCAGTGGAACGATTATCGGTCTATACCAATTATCCTATCTATTCCATCCCAAACCGACACGTAATACTCACATCAGCATCTCACATGAAAACCTGTCAAGGGAAAAGGATGACTAATTCGAATTACAAGTAGATTTTGCATTTAATTGTGCCTGATTTCATTGTTCAATGCAAAGTTAATTATTTTTTAGTCTAGAGAAAGACGAATCGACATCAAATGAAAATTATATATGAATTAGTTTTCGAGCAAATTTTGTAGGTGTTTAGCGAATTTTTCGCATACAGTTTCCAATAGAGAAGATATAAATTTGATGATTTATAATTAACGACACGATTTTTTTCTATCTAGATGTACCTCTACACAGAACTTATTCTACTACGTTAGGTTTACTGTGCTTGATCTTCGTTCTCGGCTTTAGCGAAAACTTACAGGAGTACAACTCGAATCATCTATTTACTTTTCCTATAGGTCACTTACTATGCCTGTTGAAATGTTCGATGGATGCTCACATCCTGGTACAAGAAATACGACCGCTTTCAGAGAAAAAGTCAAGAATCCAGGTACTAGAATCATCGCATCTAACCACATGATTCTGCAGATTGGGCAAAGTAAGCACACAATATCTTCTTATATCAGGCAGTTGCCACAAAAAGGTGACGTAACGAAGCCTTTTTTTACTTGTTTAGATTCTCTTATCGATACAGTGTTAGATCTTAATAGTGACGTATCTAAAGATAAACGGCTATGCTTATAAAGGTAAAATAATGACGAGAAGACTAGCGTATGTGAGACATGTGCTGTGATCTTTCAGATATTGATAAACTATCTAATTAGTGAAAAATGAAATGCAAATAGGGATATTATTTTGTAGCTGCAACCTATTCAGACAGTTACACTGATTTGACCCAATTTCAGTCTGTTTTCTTGTGATTATAGTCAAACTGAACTCAAATAGCGAATCGTTGAATGATCACAATGCAGTTAAAAAAGTCATCTCTAAAACATTTCATCAAAGTTGAACTATTCTTATGGCTCTATGTACATGAACGAGAGAGATGGCATTACATACTTAACAGTATTTCTAGGGGCTCTCTGATTAGCATTTACATCAAAATATACTCAGGTATTCGACTTTGTAGCTCAAAAGTCTTAGAAGACCGAGATCAACGCTATTTTTCGGCTTTGAAAGCACTAAACATCTCTTTTCAAATGTGTTAAATCATTTTGGTTTTTCTCAAAAAACCCCTTTAGTTAAAGATTATGAAAATAATGCAGATACAGTAGGAAAAACCTTGAACTATTTGTACGTTTGAACATCATAGAAGATCCGGTGTCTTCTATGGGAAAGAAGGATTTAGAACAAATTTCGATTCAACTACGCAATTCTGATGTATGCGTGCTGGCTCTTTCAAGAACTCATAAAAATATTCAACATTTGATAAAAAAAGGTACCATTGCTAATTTCGATCTAAGCTTTCTCAAATGTCTATTTCAGATGAAAAAGATCATTATGGTTTATTGAAAATCACATGAGCCATTATGTTTTATTGTTTTACTCTTATGAAAGAGCCAGATCAGCAAATTCTGATTCTGTTAATAGTCTTCCAAAGGTTATTAACTCGTCAATTTCTCCATGCATGCTGGTATAATTAAAATCCGATGATTTTGCAAAACAAGTCATCCTTTCAAAAGTTTCGAAGTTTTGTGCGATATAATCGTTCAAGTAGACACCACCAATAGTCAGTGCGAGACGTGGATCATCCAATAACAATGTTGAGTAACGCCGATTAGTATCATTTCCGATTAGTTGTCCATTCTTATAAAAGTAAAACGTATCCTTGCCATTAAAAGCTATGCCAAGATGAACCCAAGTGTTGTTTTCGATGGGCCAATTATTCACATCAATGATGCTAAATAGGGCTGGAAAAACAACTCTCATCGTAGAGTTTTCAGGAGAAATATGTAAACTAAAAATACATGTATAGCTACTGGATGATAGTCCATCGATCAATGAAGTCAATTGTAGAACAGCAATTACACTATTGTCATTAAGAGATGTCATTATGTTAAGACGAAGCCAAAAAGTAATACTGAATTCGTAATAATGTGCATGTGAGAAAGTAAAACCGGCTGTTTGAAAATATGAGTTACTTGCATTGAAAAGTGCACTACTTCGATTGTTTGAACGCGATATATACACATTTTGACTATTTGTTTTAATACCGATAGGTCCACTATCATAGTTAGGATCTTCACCATCAAATTCATAGTCGTACAACAGAGTAGCTTCTTTGCGTATTTCATCTGCGCTTTTCACAAAAAATGTGATAAACAAGCGATCAATGAGACCATGAAAAGGACTATCATGAGTGACAGCATTTAGTCCTATAAAGGATGGATTCGTTGTACTCATAGTGGACTCGATTGAACCAGTTAGATTTAAGTAAGTCTCTAAAACTGATTTGCCATTAAAATATAAAGTTGTCGATCCATTGAGATGATTGAATGAGAATGTAGTATACATCCAGCATCCTTGACAAATATATTGTTCCAGGGGAACAGACACTTCCTGAACTATGTTGCTCTGATTTTGATTTGAAACTTCTATGCTCATATTTTTATCGCTAATAACAAATGCAATGCACAGTAGATTGTAGCTATTACAATCACTCAGGATGGTTTTCGCACCGTATCCAGCTATGACAATCCAAGCGCTAAATGTAAAACTAGTGTTGAAGGTTAGATTTAACGAATGAGCTAAAATGACATATTGCTTTCGATTACGATCGAGTCGTATTGCATAGCTCTGTCCAGAATAGTCCGGTTTGACAAATTGAGCATCATTGACAATAGTTCCGTTGTATAAACCAGTTACTTCTTCCCTTGCATCACGACAACCGAACGTCCAGTAGAGATCAGCTCTGACAGTGAAGTTTCGCGTATAACATACTATAAAGAAGTGCACAAATGATGCAAAAACCGAAATAGGAACTCCAAAAATGGAATAATTTTCGAATCTATCTCTAATTTTTGTTCTATACCTTGCCTATAGGATTCGAGTCATTTTCAAGCGTGGAAGGTATAAATGTTACACGAATTTCAACACTGACCCATTACAGTTATTATTATCGATTTGAAACTAATGCATTGACAGTGTGAAGAATACTATTTATTTTCTAAATATTTTGGATAATTAACTCCAAGAAATATCCAGCTCCATGGGTTTAACGCATGTGAACGAGTTAACAACACGAGACTCAATCTATGATGAGTTTTCCTAAGTGCCAAGAAAGTATTTTTCTGCATCACTGACCACTTCTTCACTGCTTTTGGGGTGTGGTATCCAGATATAACTACATTTTTTACTACAAAAGTACATCACGACTATGGATGCATTCATTATAAATACAACCATAGTTCAACACTGAGTCCCACCTTTTAGGGTGAAACCTATGCAGAAGAAAAAAAGCAACTTATGATCAATTTTCTCTAAACAAAACTAAATAAGATGTTGAAACGAAGTTTGGATCATGTCAAATTCAAAACACGTCTTTAATCAATCATTCGAAAAAATTCATTCTAATTAGTCGTGCTTTATAATCTCAATAAGGTTATTCTTTTATTATAACGCAGCTCATCTCTAAAGTCTATGAGAAAAACTCAGAGTATAATTAATTATTAATTGAAAATCTTCTAAAACTGCTTTCGAACCTTTTCTTCATTACATTAAATTAAAATTGTGATTTTTATCGATTCTCTTTGATTAGACAAATTTGAAAAAAGATTTTTATTCGATTAAGATTTTCTTATTCACTTTTAATTGTTATTGTGCAAACTCAATTTGCTTATAATTAATATATGTAGTAGTCTTCAACATATTCATTCAATCGTTCAGTTGAGAATTGGCTATATATTTTCAATATCGACAACTTCAAAAACAAAATAGGCGAAAAAATCATGATCTCGTGCTTAAATCCCAAGATAATCGTTTCAGAATGTTTACTTTGATTAAAATCGATTCAATAACGAATAATTGATTGCTATAAGTTAAAATTAGAATAATCAGTTAGAATCGATTAGAGAAAAAAATATTGTTTAACATCAATATCAGATGAAAGAATCTATTGAAATCGGTTCATGCGTACAGAACTGATAAAAATCCACTGGAGAAAACAAGAAATTCAATAGTATACAAGAGGGGCTACCTTATTCATGGAAAAAGATTTATGCGAAAAAATCTGATTTTAACCGAGGTTTAAGATTAAAAATCATTTAAACTGGTACGAGTTTTATTTGATTCAAATCAAATTTGAATCGAATAATTGCTTACAATACGATTTGAATCTTACATTTGCTGCAATTTGTGCGACGATTAAAGTCAGATGATAAGCAATTATTCGATAAAAATTTGAATGGAAGAAAATAAAAGTCGTACCGTTTTGAGAATTTTTTAATCAAAAATAATGATAAATTCGAATCAAACACTTTTTTTGACAACTTTAATGTAGATGTGGTGATGATGCTAAATGCTATCGTTCATTTCTTTTGTTTTTTTCGGAGAGTTATTTTTTTTATTCAGTTATAGTATGGTCTACTAAGTTAAAAGTGTGACTGTGAATATAACTGAGTGCTCAGCATTACCAACCCAAATTTTATTGAATGTACACAATTTTTGAAACGAATAATATTGTTTGCTATTCCTGTTCAAGTGTATTATAATTTCTCTGTGCACAAGCGTGACTCTGTTTATCGTAACATTTCATAGAATAACCTTCAGAGCATAGTCATAGAAAACTCCAGCGTCCACAAACAGTCGAAACTATCTTATTCAAATAGTATAACTATGAGCAAAAATTATTGATGTTTAAAATGAAATTAAAAGGAAGTGTGCTTATCACAGCTGATAGGTTATATTCATTAGAAAAAACTTGTACCAAAACTATTTTCAGTCATACATATGCGTGACAGTGAAGTTCAATGTAGTCCTTGAAACGGACTAGAAAATACTTCCTAAAATGATTATTAAAGGAATTCACCTATGTAGTCAAGATACGATAGAAATCTAAATTTTTTTCTTCAGAAGAATCATTTTTAGAGCAGCGCTTACTCTATGGGAAGCAATATGTAGGACGTACTCGATGGCGCTGGCGGATGCTTTGAGCCAAATATTGCACCAACAATGAGTCCGGCAATGCATAGCATAATTACGATACTAAATTCGACTATGGATCGTTTCTTCTTGAACCATGGTTTTCTTTGCTTCACAGGCGGATAGATTTTGGCACCTGAAAATGAATCAAAAGACAAAATATCTAAATATTTTATCACATCTGAGTTACCTTCGAAGGGAGCTGCAAGCAAGANCTGATTCTTGGTTCTATATGAAGCCTAAATCTCCCATCTGCTGAACTCTCTTCATCACTCTTGTACGTTAAAATCTATAGTACATCTGTTTGTTGACAAAATAGCTACAGAACAAGTTTAGTCTTGGCTGAATTGTTTTAAGAAACTGAAAAATGAATCGGTTTAACTGCACATCTCAACAATGAAGTTGTTTGACTCGTTGGTTCCTACAGTTCATGGAAGTTTACTTCTCCAAGAATACAGAAACCAATTTGATTTTTCATCTTATGATACAAGGTTAGATACTTTTCGTAGACTGACACCTGAGGTCGAACCAGAAGATCTACTGTCCAAAAACTGCTATTCAACGATAAAATCTAAAGTATAACTAGTGTTCTGCGATTCATCTTACAATGAGAACGCTGGGTTATAAGATTAAATAAATGCATGTTACCTTTATGTCATAGATTTTCTTAAGACAACGATGCATCAGTCTATTTGGATACCCAGTTGATCGGCGAATAGTAGAACTGAAGCATCCCTATCTCAAATGCAGTGGCGATATTATTAATCGAAAACTTTCTCAGACCAGGAATATAGAATAAGTCTTTACCTGTTGTTTGTCCATCTAGAGATAAAATGACGGCAAGAGAATACTAATAAATAATTTATTCCTATACTGTGAGCACATACCTGTGAACATAAAAAAACAACAGTTGAACCGTTAAACATGTGATACCTTTGAAATTGATAGTTGCTCTTTTTCATACTATACCAAGATGAAAGAGAGCTATTGAAATGAAAAACAGAATTTATTATATTGTCATCATAACGCGTACACCCCTTCAAGTTTAGACTTTATCAAACAGTTTACTGCATAATGTAAAAACTAATCACAAGTGACTGATAGCTATCGTTAAATTTGGAGTATGATTGACGAATATCATCAAGTTGTAAATAGTTTTACTTTCGGCAGGCTGGTAAATGTTTGAACTAGATAAAAAAGATCCTTATTTTAGAAGAAAGGATATCTATTAGGGAATGCAAATCAAAATGTACTAGCATAATATACCTATTCTGTTACTTGAGGAAAGAAATATGGAACAGAAAGACTTGAATAAAATTTTAATTCACTCAGTTTTTAGATCCTCTCAACGATGCACATGCATAACATGATATATTGTTTTCCGCTTAGTTTCACAAGCGGATAAAATCATGTTAGGTCGACATCCGTCTCGTTGAAGCTTCATGTTTCATAATTTCCAGCTTTCGGCTTATTTCATTCGAAACTATAATGTTATATTCTCTATCAGGATTAGAAACTCTTGTGATTTATCAAGGCTACCACAAAATTGGCTATTATTTGGCTTTTGGTGCGTAAACTGTGAAAGAAATTTGATGTCTCATTTAGAAATGAATTATATTCCACATTTCTACATTATTTTCTTAGAGAAATGGTTTTAGAAATGTTAATTGAATGAAGTTGCATCTGATATGTATGAACATGAGCTATAATTTCAGTATTTTTTACATATCCACATTAATTAATTCAGGGATTTCCGTTGGATTCCAATGGGATTTCTATGGAATTTCCGGGCTTTCTATGGAATTTCGGGGATTTCTATCGGATTTCGGGGATTTCTGTGGGATTTCGGGGATTTCTGTGGGATTTCGGGGATTTCTGTGGAATTTCGGGGATTTCTGTGGGATTTCGGGGATTTCTGTGGGATTTCGGGGATTTTCATGGGATTCCCATGATTTCCATGGGATTTCAGGATTCCGATGGGATTTCAGGATTCCGATGGGATTTCAGGATTCCCATGGGATTGCCAGGATTTCCATGGGATTGGCAATCCTGGCAATCCGCCGATTCCCCCTTGCTTGTTGAAGTTTAAACAGTTCCGACTTTGTTGGATAAAACTAAAAATGGTTCCAAAGATGGTGCCCAAATCTAGAACGTTAAAAGGGCTCTTATGAGAACTTTCCTTTTTAGATAGTAGAGTTGATTCAGCGTTAAAGTTACAAATGCAATTGTTACTTATATCAAGTATAGTTTGGGACATTCGATTGGAATGAATTTTCATTTGTATCGCATTTTATGTGTAATGAAATGATATACGGGGTGTTATTATTTGCTGCAAACTTGTTCGTGTCTCATAATATGACTTCCTATAAACTGATAGAGTTTTCAGCGAAAATTGAAAAGAAAATCTGTCGACATATATCATTATCAGATTTCTCCTGAACTCTGTCAACGTATTTCTAAATGCCACTGTTATTCGGTTCACTTTCTACATGTGAGCATCGAAATTCTTTATTTTTTTTCTTTGAATGATTGCAAGAACAGAAAATCAGGAAATATTTACTCCAATGCAAAAATGAATTTCAAAACGAAACAAGGGAAATTTCTTTTCTGATCCTTGAGACAAAGTTTTGTTTGCTTACAAATCGCTCCCTAAAAGACTAACTTTTGAGGAGCTTCTTTGCTTTAAATAATTCGAGATATTCAAGACTACAGCATTATGAAAAACTAGCCGTCGTTTTCTGTGAAAAAAGAAAATGGTACATTATAGCTTTGATTACAGCTGATAATAGATAATGAATTATATAGATAATTAAATTATCAGTCAGTAGTATTCTTTAAAAGCAAGGTGATATACATTTATAGAACTTTCTTAGTAATGAATATCGTAATGTCTAATTTTCAATTCAGTGAATCGTTTGAAGTAGAACCTTTCTAAGTACGTTGGTAGACAAACAGATCCCAGTAACTGTAATTATATTCAATAAAAAATGCACCGTAATCAATTACAGAAATAGTTACTCGTCTTTTATGAATGATCGATAACTTGATAATCAACTTTCATACAGTTTGCGCGTCGTGCCTGAAACTTCTAAGGAAACTCTTAAGCTTTATAATTTCTCTGAACAGATCGGATTCTAGATTTTTTGATTTATTTAGTTTCATTATTTCAAATAAGTAATGTTTAGAAAAAGAAATATTGTGCCATATCTTAAATTCACAAGATCTGTTGAAATCAGAAAAATACATACAAGTGCCACCAGATGATGAAGTAACATAGATACAAGATATATTCTAGAAGCTTGATATTTACATGAATAAGAAATTTTAGAAAAAAATTAAGTGTAATGAAAGTTTAGTTGGAAAATCTTTTTCCTTTTCTTTTCCCTGCTCCGAAACACTTCCAGGGGAAGAACAATGGTAGTAAAAAAGTTCGTCTCGCAGGAAAGAAAAGAGTGGAAACATGAAATCAATAACATAGTTTTAGCTTAAGTCGTCCAGGCAAGCAAAAAATCAGTGAGGACACTGAACATGACTAGTCTGAAGTGTTCATACTACCGGTCAGATCTAGTCTGAAACATCTAGCGTATCCATCAAGACTGAAGTCCTCATGAGGAATGTTCTACAACTATGTGTGGACTACTTCAGAATATGCTGACACTAATCATGTCAGTTTCGTTTTGTCAGTTCAATCCATCTAGACTAGTCAGTAGAATAGGAAAGCGAGAAAAGAAAGAGAGAAAAGGTGGATTCGAACATCCCACCCGACAATATTTATAGACCTGACGGGCATTCTGGCGGTAAATTACTATCTAAATCACAGACTTCCGTCAGTGTAGAACATTTAAATAACAAAGTGACGCTTGTTAATTCACCATGTAATTAAAGCTAACCGAAGAAAAGTGCCGCGACTAGTCTGAACCATCTTCTATGATGTTTATTACTAGTCCGTTTATGACAAAAGTACCGTCAATGCTAGTCTAGACTAGTCAAATCTTGTTAAGCAACGCTTTGGTTTTGCGCTGAATTATTAGAACTGCTTGTTTCGGCTGTTCGTATTGGAATAGAAGAAAGTAGAATGTAATGCCAGGAATTTTCGAGTATCTTTATCATCCTTTAGAATAATTGATGAATAATCAGATGTGTGTAGGATATGGATCAGTCAGTAGAACAAAAAAATCATTTGGCTATTAGTTTTAAATAAGAATCGAACGGTATTATTATTAAGGAGACAAAATAAAATAGATGATTTAAAATTGCGTATTGCTTTCATATCTTGATTTGCTCACGCTCAATAATTAAAATTATAGTGTTATGGAAAAATACTTTTTTCTCTTCATAACTGATGGTTAAACGTGATCTGCTACATCACCGTTATGATTATTACTAATTCCTAGAACGTGATGTTAAAGATTGCACGTTTTTATTTATTAAGAATGTAGTTCCTATGTATTGTTTATATCAGCTAAGATCAGTTTTTTTGCTCCAGCCGAATTTCTAGTCTAAATTCATAAAATACAGAACAAAGATTTTAGAATTTGTGTGTAGCCAGTGGATAATTCACATTTTTTTTTAGTTTTTACCGACCAATTCCAACAGATTTTGAGAGGTGTATTTTGCATCAGACAAAACCTAAGAACAGCTTCTGGGAGAGCGTTCAAAACTCATCACAGCTGGTTTGATATCACGTTCTAGGAATTGGTGCATTCCTAATCGACATTTAAAATATTTCCGCTTAAGTCGCATTTCAACTTTGATTTTCTCTATGACGCCTTGCTTAATAATAATTCTCGAAATTTTAACCTTCACAAAACATGGAAAGATAAACGATGATAAATGTTCTTTAGCTCAAGTCATAATCTACTTTCTCCTTTTTTGTTATTCAAATAAGCATCACAAATATTAGTCAAATACAAAAAAAACATCATCGTATTGGAACACTAATATTGATATCTTCTCTTCGTTTTTTTAAATCGTTTGAATAGTATTATTTTGGTATTGATAAAAACAGTATCATGATCATGGATTTCGTTGTATTTGCTTTGAATATTTTTCTTTAAATGAGACAAAGTAATGCGCCCAAATAAAGGAAAGAAAAAGCCTAGAAAACGTTGTATTATTAAGACGATGCCATTTGTGGACACTTTGTTTAATAAATTTCTAACAACGTTCAAAACAAACATGGACAAATATTCGAAAAGAATTTTTATCATCGCAAAATATTATTGAACTTAAACATCTCTTCATATTCGTGAATAAGAATTCAGTAATATAGATGATTTACAAAAATGTTTTGAAGAGTTTTTTTATTATTTTTCATGTGATGAAACTGGTGCTAATGTTTATGATCTTGTATAACTTTTTTTGACACTTATTCTCGTGAAATGGGTGATGAATATCATGATCTAACAAAAAATGTTCTTATTATTTCACATGGACTATTTATACAATATTTTCGTTGAAATTTTGATGAGTTAAAAAATGTTAAATCATTTGAAAACCGTAGAAAATTTTCATTGACAAAAGAAAATGATGTCAATATGCTTGATGGACATAGAAAATATACGCGATACTATTTTTTAATTAGAAGAAAACCTTTCCAGATACTTCATTCGGATATCTATGATGTTTTATTTATAGGTACTACGCAGAATTCTAACAAAATCTTTAAATGAATTAAAATTCTTATTGAGACTTGGTAGAACTATTCAGCTTTTAATATTTCTATTTGTCGGAGGTCCATGTAGGAGTCTAGTTTTTCGGAAACATGATGTTTATGAATCTTGTCGTGAAACTACCTGCATTTAAAAATCTCATATACAATAACTTCTGTGAAGAGTTTCATCGTTTGAATTCGCATCTCCGCACTATGAACTTTTCAGAAGTAGACAGTCTCCGAAACGTAGTGTGTAAGACAAGAGTAAGAAATATGAAGTGTGCAATTGCTGAAACTCTTCAAACGAGCTTCTATATATAGACATCTTCAAATGAAGATTAGTTTCCGGAAGCAAGCCAAGAGGCGTGATTTTTTCGAAAATCTGGGTCTTTCTGGGGCCTATATTAAACAGTTTAATAGATTTGGCAAGTCTCTATAGAGCCATTTATAAGGTTCTCACTAATGTACAATATAATACCTATTGGAAAAACTCATTAGTATTAGAAGGAAACTCTGTGAACGTTTTGTCGTTATTTAAGGGGGGAGGGGCCTTCCTCAGAAAAGTCAATTTTGGTCAAATTTATCGATCTTGTGATTTATAGCTCATTAGATAGAGCAATGTGTCTACTCTCGAATGCAATAAAGTTGATTGATTTTATGGTGAGATTTAAGGATATTGCATAGGTTTTTCTGAACCTCCATATTGAAAAAATGAGGTTTTTAAAAGTTTATTTTCCGTTTTTTCGAGCATACGATTTAGGCGGGCAAACCTTACTCAATAGCGACGCAATATAAAAGTGGTAATGTTTTTTTGTTATATAGCAGACACTTGGGGCTAGGTCACAATAGAGCCCGTCTTTTGAATTTCTCCTTTGTTTAAATAAAAAAACTTAGATCTTTAATTTTAATTAGCGATTTTTTGGCCAGGAATTTGAGAATTTTTCGAAAAGGTTTTTTAAAAGCAAACAAAGGGAAGTTAAAATATCGGACTCTATTACGACCTAGCTCTAAGGGTACTCTACAATTTAAAAACCACTTCGATATGCTTAGCTCGTATCCTCATTTGAAAAAATTGCCCGCGTGAAGGGTATGCTTGACCAATAAATTGACTATAACTCACGAGTGTCTCGCAGATTTGGGGAGATATTTTAACCATAATCTATTCTAGCCAAGACTAATATTCTCTGAAATTTTGGTTGAATTTCATGGAAAAATAAAAAAGTTTATTTGTGAGAGGGGGGGGGCGTCTCTTAAAGAAACAAAATGCTCATATTGAAAAAAATGAAAACAGACTTTGTCTAAGATCAACATACGAGCTTTTACTGATGCAGTACCCCTAATTTGTTGATCCATGCTGAAATTCAAGTGTTTTAGTGGAAAAAAGTGAAGTACATTTGCTTTGGTAACAGTTAACATTGTTATTGAAGTTGAAGTTTCAAAGAAAGAGTGAAAGAAAAAAATCATAGATTTTGTCACAACAGTTGTTTTTTATTATATAAAATTATTCATTCATCACATGACTAATTTTTCATCAAGGATTTGATAAATTTAGATAAGAAATCATAAGTGTTCACTGATAGAATTTCTTGTTCATGTTGAGTAGACAAACATCTTTAAAATCGATTTCAACTCTGCCAGCAATTCAATTTGTCTTTAAATCAAATGTAAAATCTGATCACATAATGTATGAGATCTCAGAGATACATCTTTGTTTTTTTTTCTTCATCTTTCTGTCTGTTTCGATCAGTATATGACGTCATTGAGTTTCTATAGTAAAATGTTCTTGTTTTTAGACGTATTACGCTTTCTTTTCTAGAGAGAAAATGTGAACTGTATTTCACTTTTAAATTTGTTCTGTTTTTCTTTTCTTTCTTCAAGCACTATTTCATATACACCTATATAGGCATCAGTTGTTGATTAATTTACTTTCAGTTTGTTCATTTATGTGTCTATTGATCTACAAGAATAATTTCATTTTATAAAACAGTGTTGAAATAATCAATCAAAAGCAAATATTATGGGTTTTAAAGGACGATTTCCTCGATGGATTACAATAGTTCTAGGAATTACTCAATTGCTATTAACTGCTGCTATTATTGGTTTAGAATTAGGTTCTGATTATATTGATCTTGCTCATGGTACAATATGGATAGGATTTTGGGCTGGTCTTATTTATATCGCAACATTTCTTACAATGCTTTGTATCAGTAAATACTCTTTGAAAATTCTTTCTTCAAATTATTCTATTTATTTTTATCTTTAAAGCTTGTTGTTGTCGAGGTCGTTGTTATGCGATTTATCTTCTTATTCTGAACAGTAAGTAACAATAGTTTATTGTTCTTTTTTTGGTTCAATTTATTTTAATAAAAATTTGATGTTATATTTTAGTCTTTAGTGGTTTATTGGCTTGTGTAATGATTTATTTTGATCAACTTTTTATAAATCAACCTTGTACATGTTATTTGGGTGATCAATTATGTTGTGCAGTTGGTGGTATTCCATCATTATCAAGTAACTTCTCAGCTGCTGTGGATGATTGTAATACAGCGATATCACAAGGTACAATATCATCAAAAACATGTCCTACTGTACCTTATGATAAATTACCCTTACTTAAAGCACAATTAGCTTGTGCTGTTGGTATGCTAGTTTCCTGTGGAGTTTATGTTGTTGTTTTTATATTTGCTTGTTTTGGTATTTGCTTTGGTCATAATTAAGAAAGATCTTCTTTTTAATATAAATACATATCTTAATATTCATGCAGCAATGACAATTAAACTTTTCTGTCGCTTTTTTTTTCGTATAATGCATAATGATGTTTTAGAATTTTATTTCGTTACGAATGTCAACAAAAACAATTGTAATGACGTTTAATATTTTTGGAACATGTTTTTCAAGGATAAAAATAATGCAACTCAACTACACAATAAAAGACGAAATTGTGCATAACATTGGTGTGGATGTATGCTATCGGTGCGGATGTCGATGTATAAGGGTGCAAGAACATCCAACCCAAACGCATACTGCTTCCACACCTCATACAGCCACACCTACTCTTTATTGTTACTTTCTGAGGCGGGTGTGTCGATGGTTGTGGGTGTGGGGTGTGGGTGGGTGTGGTTGTGGTTGTGGGTAGTAGTTAAGAGAGGTGTAATACTTACATCTACACTCGAGTCTGTAGGTATCTCAAAAATTGCTAAAATATTTTCTTTACAAAACTGGCAAATTCAATGGTTTCTATAATGTCTTTTAGTAATTAATAATACAAATATGGGAACAAAAACAGTAGTTCATTGTTATGATAATTTTCCAGTGTTTTGACTGTAATCACACTAGGTACAGCTATCCAAAAATAATTTTTATATTTTCTGAGAGTTCATACAATTCTACATCGTTTAACGCATTACTTCAACATTCTAAAACATCAGCAAAAATAGTTAATTCATACGATAAATGTTAGCAGCTGATAGTCATTACTTTCCTTTGTAATCCATCATCGGGTTAGTATACATTTTTTTTTCCAAATAATAACTACAAATTTCGATTCATCGCCAGCATGAAATATTAAGTATGAAATTCAAATCGCTTGAACATACTTCAATGTATATATTTATAAACATGTTTGTAGAGCTCTCCAGTTTCTCATGCTAAAATATGGAACTCAATGTTTTATCTCATTTAGAATTACTGAAATCTTAACTTCAACAATATCTGTTTGGCTCTATTAAATTGCATTTTGCCGATGTGGGTGGTAAAAGCATATACGGCTGTTAATATTAACTGCCTATTAGGCAGTTTTTATCATCGTAGCATATTCGAAATTAGCGCAAAAGACAATATCAAACCAAATACATTTTGGTAAAATTTATTTTCTACGAAAAACCAACCCTCACCGGGTCCATGGGCAAAGTTTTGGGAAAAAGCGATGAGAGAGAGCAGAGATGAGTTTTTCTATTAAAACTAAAGTTTGCGATAATATATGTGATTCGGAATATGCTATTCATTTCTCTATCAGAATAGGCGATGATGAGAGAAACATCCAAAGAGGAAGACATTTTAAACAGTTTTGCATACTTTTGTTACCAAAGTCAAGGAAATACAATTCTCTCAAAAATCGAATAAAGTCTAAAAAAGACAAATAGGTATGCTTAAATACATTAAACGATGTAGAATTGCCAAGACTTTCAGAAAACATAAATATCATTCTGGAAAGATGAAATTTCACGTGACCAGAGCCGAAAAACTAGAAAATCTTCTTTTTAGAAAATTGTCATTTTCGCCACAACATTGGCATTGCTTGTTAACGAATGGTATTGTAGAGACTAATGAGCTGCCCACTATTGTAGAGAAAACATTTCTGAAGCTTTTCAGACATCTTCAAATTTGATCAAGCGAGCAAATGCAGTGAAAGTACAAAATACTAACAACAGCGTCTAAAAAACGATTTTTTCATTAATGATCAAGAGTAGTGACACTTGTATGTTAGAGCATTTTTCACAGGCGCAGCACGAAAAGCTATTTTTTTCTATTAAGTTATTCTAATAATGACCTATCGTTTGAGATAATAAAATTGGAAATCAGAATTCTAGTTGCGGTCGGCTCACACAAAGTTTTTAGGTCTTCTGGTAGACCTACCCTTAAGTTTTTCTGTTCTTGGTACGAAAATGAGAACTTTCGATTTACAGGGTAAAATCCTATGAAAATTTACTCAAATTCAGTCATTTTAACCATCACACTGTCAGAGAAGATTAAAATAAAGGTCATCTTCGAGATCAAGTGGAGAAAATGACATCAGATCACATCAATTTCACCGAAATACTTTTCCAAACAGCAATCCATCCTTGCTGTCCGCAGGCAAACTTTCTTGAAAAATTGATCAGAGAAGACATACACAGGAGTTCTTGGTGAGAAAAGTGTTTCGTCAAAATGTATGTGGTTCGATACAATTTTTCAAGCTAACTTCGAATATGATATTTATGTCTCTCTGTTCTTATACTGTCAGATCAGAATGACGGAAGACTTGAAAAACTAAATAGGTAAATGTTACAGCTCATTCTCGAGAGGTTCTAATGAAGTAAGACACTTAACTACGTCTCGTATTACAAAATGGTTTGTAATGTTTGGGCAATAAAAATAGTGAAAAAATAAGTTTTTCCCATATAAGCGGTTATAATTCATTTCTATACACTTTACTTTTTTTTGGATTTGTTTTTTTTAGAAGACAATAGAAGAAATCGAAAACTATATATTCGTGATCAGCACATCAAACTCTGTCCCATAATGTATGAATAAAATCAAAACCATATCCACTCGAATTTTTCATTTTTGACATTTCACATGCGCGTTGCTACACATATTAATCAAAGTCGTTAGGTTTTCCTTATTATTTTTGTATTAAAATGATCAATAAATAGATCAAGAATATAAGAAAATGAATAAATACAGTAAACTTCATCTTGTTACGAGACCATCATTGCGTTACGTTGATTAAACTGATCATCATCAAAACAAAGTCTCTTTCAACGATTCTTTTTTCGTCGGATACTTCAAACTGTCGGCTACAAAAAGTTTATGAAATGGTTCTTTTAACGTGGCACACATTCACAGAAAAATAAAGAAGCAAGACATTAGCGTTAACTTTTTATCCCCTTTTTTCATCATCATGTTACGTCATATATTTTTGCTATGATTTTTCAAACGCCTCATTCAAACGAGCTCATCTCTTCAGAAGTCTTTAGAGAAAACAGAGGCACATCTTCTAACGAAAGAAAAACCTTTCTAGAAAAGATCAGTGATAATCATATTGAATTAATCAATAGAGTTCATCAATAGACGTTTTGTTGTTAATGAAAAACTTCATCCAATAATTGATAAAGAATTTATTTATGTTCAAAAATTGTTTACAAATAATGTTATTGAAGTCTAATTTAAAGTTGTTTTCAATATCAATAGAGCAACACAAGTTCTCTCGATTTTTATCATATTCATTTATTTTTCTTACTTGAAAGTCCCATAATACATGAAGCACATATAACTTATAGACATGCAAATAAAAAACACATATTATTAATCGAAACAACAACACAAGTGGTAAAGATTGAATATTTGATGTCTATTCTTAGGTCAGTCTGTGATAATGACTGTTACACAAAAAGATTATTCAAATAAATAATGATATTAACACGGTCTTAAAAAAGGGAATGTTTCGAGGTTACAAAAAAGCTTTTGAAAAGACTTTCACATGATTCGATAGTGCCTTGTTCCATTCTCTATCAAGTATACTGTATTAGAACAAACAATACAGTAAAATGATTTTAACACGATAAGAAAGCCATGAAGAAACCAATGAGGCTGACGCATAAGAACTATGAATTATATTTCAATGATCATTGCTTTTATCACAAATTGGTGAAGACGACAACGTTCAATGTGACACTAAAACACCAATATGTTTTTCCAAAACGAAATGCTCAAGTCATGACAACTGAGTGTGTTCTTATGTCATTGATATATAAAATATATCAATTTAATTAGGTGATTTCTTATCTTTGATGTTCTATTTAATGCTATGCTTATTAATCGTTAAACATATAACCTTCAATGAAGTATGGAAAGACAAACGATGATAGATGTTTCTCATTTCTCGTCACAAACTATTTTCTTCCTTTTGTTACTCAAACACATATAACAAATATTAGTCAGAAACAGAAACAAAAATTCCCATATTCAAGCACTAACACAACGAGAGCTTTTGTACATTTTTTGAATCATTTGAATAGTATTATTATAGTACTGACAAAACCACCAACACGGTCATGGATTTTCTTGCATTTTTGTTTTGAATATTTCATTTTAACGAGACAAAATGATACGTCAAAATCAACAGAAAAGAAAGCCAACAACAAATACTATTATTAGGACGATGTGATTTGTGGGCACTTTGTTTAATAGGTCTCGAATAATATTCAAACGAAACATTGCACAAATATTCGACAAGCATGTTCATCATTACTAATTATTACTGAACTTCAGCATCCTGATATTCATACATAAGGATTCGTAACATAGATGATTTACAACAATGTTTTGAAGAGTTTTTTTCCTTTCACTTTTCATGTGATGAAAGTGGCACTGATGTTTATGATCGTGTATCACTTTTTCTTGATGCTTTATTTCGTAGAAATGGATAATAAACATCATCGTCTAACATAATATTATTCTTATTATTTCAAATAGACTATTTATACAATATTTCAATCAGAATATTGATAAGTTAGAAAATGTTAAACCATTAGAAAATTGTGAAATATTTCCATTGACAAAATATAAATGATATCTATATATATCTGATGAATGTAGAAAACTACATCATAAATTATCATAGAAAACCCCCTCAATATTGTTTTTACTTAGTAGGAAACCTTTCCGAATATTTCGTTCGTTTATCTATGATGTTTTTCTTACAGGTATTAGACAGTATTCTAATAAAGTCTTTAAATAAATTTGAGTTCTTATTGAGATTTAGTGGAGCTATTGAATTTCTAATATTTTCTCTTTGTCATAGGTTCATGTAGGATTCTATTTTTTCCAAAACATGATGTTTATGAATCTTGTCTTGAAACTACCACCATTTGAAAATCTCAAATACAGTAGCTTCTGTGTGTGAAGAGTTTCATCGTTTGAAGACTTCGTATCTCCGAACTGTGAGCTTTTTAAAAATAGACAGCCTCTGAAATGTAGTGTATCAGAGAAAAGTATTTTGAAAAGTCTGCATCTTAGAAATATGATGTGTGTACATTTGAGCTCCTATATATGGATATCTTCAAATGGAGATAGTTTCAAGATAAAATAGGAAAAATTTGACTGTTTTTTTTTGAAAATCTGAGGTCTTTCAAAGACTTCTAGCAAATAGACACATTAGAAATTTAATAGGTTTAACGAGTTTCAATAGAAACTCTAATTCATTTAAGATTTTCACTAAAATACTTTGTAATGTTTACAGGCGAAAAATCATCGATAATAAAAGGGCGTTTTGTAAAAGTTTTGTCGTTATGTAAAAATAAAAGTACGGATACTGCAAAAAAAAATTTGTTTAATGTCATCATATGAGCTTTTAGAATGCAGCATCCCTAATTTGTTTACCTATGCAAAAATTCAAGTGTTTTAGTGAAAAGAAAATTAAAGTACATTTACTTTGACAACAGTTAAAATTGGTATTGAAGTTTTAGAGAAAAACAGCAATAACAGTGAATAAGGAATGAAAAAAAAAATCATAGATTTTGTCATGACAGTTTGCTTTATTCCATCGAGCTATTCATTTATATTAGAATTAATATTTATCAAGAATTTCATAAATATAAAAAAGAAATAATATTAACTATTATTATCATTTTGTTCATCATCAAATTTTGATGATTGTTCTTTAGTCTTATTATTAACATCATTCATATTTCTACTGTCTAATTAAAAATATTCAATGATAGAATTTATTGTTCATGTTGAGTAAACGAAACGTCTTTTAAATCAGTTTCAATTCTGACACAAATTCAATTTGTTTTAAAATTAAATGTTAAACTTGATCACGTAATTTGTGATATTTCAAAATTCCATATCTTTCTCTGTCTCTCTCCGTTTTTGTTTCGACTAGCATTCGTCATTCGGTGTGTGACTTAAGAAATTCTTTTTTTTTTGTGCATATTACAATTTATTTTCTTCAGAAAAAAGGTGGGCTGCATTTCTTGCTTAAGCTTTTTTTGTTTTCTTTTCTTTCTTCAAGCAGTATTTCATTCACCTATAAAGGCAGCAGTTATTGATTAATTTACTTCTAGTTTGTTCACGTGTTCGACTATTGATCTGCTAGCATAATTCTATTTACCAAAAGGTTGACGCATTCAAGCAAAAGCAAATATTATGGGTTTTACCGAACGATTTCCTCGATGGATTACATTAGTTATAGGCATTGTTCTAGTGGTAGTAACTGCTGGTATTCTTGGTTTAGAAATAGTTTCAAATTATATTGATGTTGGTCATGGTACAATATGGGTCGGAATTTGGGGCAGTATTATTTTTATCATAACAATTATTCACATGTTTTCTATCAGTAAATATCTTTTTAAATTTCTTCTTTTTGTTATTCTATTTCATTTTGTTTTCAAGCTTGTTGTTGCCGAGGTCGTTGTAATTCCTTTTATGTCTTTATTTTGATCAGTAAGTACCAACTTCTTTTCTTTTTTTTTTTATTTAGTATGCTTTATTTAAAATTCGATTTGTCATTTAGTCATTAGTGGCTTAATGGGTATTGTAATAATTTATTTTGATCAACTTTTTATGAATGACCCATGCAAATGTTATTTGGGTGATACATTATGTTGTTTAGTTCGTAGTGTTCCAACATTTCGTGATAACTTTACAGGTGTTCTTCAGGACTGTAGTAATGCTCTTACAGCAGGTACAATCTCATCAAAAACATGTCCTTCTACACCTTATGATAAAGTAGCGTATGTTCAAGCACAATTAGCTTGTGCTATTGCTATGGTGATTACTTGTATAGTTTATATTGTTGTTTTTCTATTTGCGTGTTTTGGTGTTTGTTTTGGTCATAAATAAGAAGGATTTCTTTTGTATGAGAATACATATGCATATTCCTATCCGTCTAGTGATGACGATTGAACTTTTTTTTATTTTTTGGATAACGAATAATCATGTCTTTGAATTTTTTGCCGTTGCGAATGTCAACAAACATAGTTATAATGGCATTCGATATTTTTTAATGTATTTTTGAAGGATAAAAACGAAACAATTCAACTAAAATAAAAGGTGAAACTATACTTAACAGTTGTGAGCCTCTTATACATTTAAACTAAATACAATGACAGAAACGAAAAAAAAAAGATTTCATTAAAGGAAAGATGAGTAACCAACATTTTTTGAACTCTACAACTTCATCTGAAATTTTCAACTTTATAACCGAAGATATATTTGAGTTTTATGAATTTTAGCTTTTCTTTATACAGTCTTGTATTTAAACAAATACCATTAAGAATAAAGATGAAAAGTTTTCTTGTATAAGTAATCATTAGAGAGAAAGAAAAATAGATGACTAAAAAGTTGAAAGGTAGTAGTTATGAGGTTAAAGTTAGAAGTATTTTTGTTTACTAAAAATTATACAAGAAAAAAGAAATTTACAATTAGGAAGTTTAAGAAAGACGACATCGAAAGAATCATTTCGCAGCAATCTGTATTTTTTACTTAACCCTTTACTTCCTGTTGCGTCATTTTTGACGCATTCGTAGAACGATTGTAGAAAATAAAGGAAGTATAGAATTCGAAAACATTAAAAGCATTTTTCTGTAGTAAACTCCATGAACTATAAGTTCGTAAAAGAAACATTTTTTTTTCGTTGCTCCGTCTCCGAAATACATGACGTACAAAATCGATAAGTTTGAATTTTATTTGTTAGGATTCCGTTTTATTCTTACAGAAAAGATACATCTGAGGTGATGTGAGGTATAATATATATCGATGAAAATGTCTACTAGTGAATTAAATACATTTCGAAAGTTTCTCAATAGGTTTTTGCAAATAACAATGGCAAGATATTTAATAACCCAGAGAGGGACTATTGATCGGTAAAGGAGAAATTATGTACGTCATGCATATATTTTTTTATGAGTCTTATCACATTAGTAGTCGAAAACATATTTATAGTCAATTAAATGTCTTCATTGATAATATTAGTCCAATAAAAAGAAATAGATATTACTTTTGTCTAATCAACTCTATCATAATGGAGCAAAGAAATACGATTTTTCAAATCGTTCTATCTCTCTCCTCTTTCAAATGGTCATTGAAGTCGAATCTGCACAAAGGATAATGCGATTGATCGATCTGATCATACCATTAGCATATTGGGGAGAACAATACTCTATTTGTGTGATCATTTTATTAATAACTCTTCTGGAACCATTTCAGGGTACAAAGAGTTAATGTGAAGTTGGACAGAATTTGACTAGGTTTTCAAGTTAATGTTTTGCTTTTTGAAAACATGATTGTCAATTCCTTATTAGAGTATATGATGAAAGATTTTATTCTATGTTTAAATTGAGATCTTCTTTTGATCACATGACATACTTATTCTCATATTAAAAAAGAAACTGTGCATAATGAATAATTCGAATGTATTCAATAACACACATCTATATATAGCATCAATTTAAAAGACTCGTTCATCCTCTTTTCTCAGTTCTTAAAGGTTTTTTTTGCACCCTATTATCAAGATAAATAATTTAAAACACAAACATGATACACTCAACATTTCAACAAATCAACACAACGAGTGTGGCCATATATATATAATTAGTTACTTCTTTGATTAACTTGAAGTGTCTTATTTTCGTTTTGTTCCCAAAAATAGAGATAGAATTAAGCTCTTTATTTACAAGAATAAAAAATATATTGTAGTAGTTTGTGACAGGTACTCTAGACATATATTCATATTATGTTCTTTATCTACACTACAGTCATGATCGGTAGAGAATTTTCAAACTAGTCCAGTCCGACCGGTTCAAAAAATCTTTTGGGTTAATAAAAATAAATTCAAAAAACATTAATTTCCCTTTTTGCACTCAGGATATTTCTATAATGGTGCGAAAAAAGAATCATTTATCAACCAACTGAGTCCTAAACTCCTAATCTTAAATTTTCTCACTCATGATAGAAATACCTGAATTGTCACTCATCGTTTGAGCTCATATGGAACTCACAAGGAAGTCTCAGTAAGTCTAAAAAAACTCTAAAATGACTTGTGCTCATAAGCACCTGAAGTCGAGTTATCACTATTTTATTGAGCTTTTAATCCATCTTTGTGCATTTACCAAAGAAGTCAAATAATGAAATTTCGATCTGAAATTTTTCTCATATATAAGTCTAATGACTTAGAGAAAATCCCAAAAATTTCAGCTGAGAAGAATCTACCTTTGTCAAGATAGTGACTTTCCAATTGTTGAAAATTCAGTATCTCGCTATAAGGAACATTCTTTTCAGCTGAAATTTTCAGAATATTCTCCTTGTCATCAAACCTCTCTATGAGCACGATTTTGAGATCGAAATTTCGTTACTTGATTCTTTTTATAATTACCTAAAGCTGGATTGAAAATTTAGTAAACCAGTCATAGTTCAGCTCTAAAGACCTATGAGCATGAAGCCTTTTAGTACTTTTCTAGTTTTACTGAGACTCCCTTGCGAACTCAACATGAGCTCAAACAACGGATATTAGTTGGTATAGTACTATCGTCAGCCTTTTCAGACAAAACTAATGTTTCTCTTCGAACAATGATCCAAATTGAAGATCTCTACTAAAACATATATGATAGAATTTTTCTTCAAGTAACACAGTTTTGATTGTGCTTTTGAAGAAATAAAGCAGCGTAGGCGAACAGAAGAAAATAAAACAGATAGTTCTTGAAACAGCACCTATGTAATTATTTTGATACGAGCAAGTAAATTTGGTTGCAACTAGTGTTATCAGAGAAAAATAGCATACTTATAAAATATCTTTTAACTAGTGAAGATCAGTCGGATCGGACATTTTACCACTCTAATCTACGTTGACTTTATCTGCCTTAATTTTAATATTCTGATAAAACTGTAATACTCTTTAAATAGATCATTAATTTATTTTAATAAACTCCATATATATGACTAAACGATTTACTTTGTACGAGTGACATCTGTCTGACAAAAATATCTACTCGTTTATTATTTCATTCAGTCGTTTGCTCGTTCGTTCTGAATCCTTTTTATCTTCATTTTTACTATTGTAGCTAAAGTTTCAATTAAAATTTCATAATGATATCTATGCCATTTACTGTATCAATTGATAATACTCGAATAATTGAACCACAAAATGGTGATGAAAAATATACTGTAAAAATATTTTCTTTTTCTATCAAAAAACTTCTTTTCTTTCCATAGGTTTATCAAATTACTGTACGTGGTGGTTTAAATCATGCATCTCATACAATTGATCGTCGTTATCGTGAATTCGAAGCATTACATACACGTTTATCATCAAATATATCTGTTCCACAATTACCACGTAAAGTTTTATTACATCGTCGTAGTGCAAAATTAATTGAACAACGAAGACAATTATTAGAAATTTATATTAATGATATATTAAAACGATGTCAACAACAATCAATGATGCCAGAAGAATTAGGACGGTTTTTACAAATTCCACCTTATGATAATGAAAATCAATTAAATCAAAATGATCGACAACAACAAGAACAAGATTTGAATGATGATGAAAGGAAAAATGTTCTTGAACATGGACCATGTATTTCTATAATTGACTATTGTCCATGGAATAGTGATAATCGAGGTTAGTTTTCCTTTTTGTTTTTTGTTTAAATTTGATTTAAAAAACAATAATTTATTTTTTTATTTCAGAAATATTTGTTGATTCAGTGCTTTCTGGTTTAATGTGTTCAATGTATGATATGTAATTCTTTTAAACAGATTTAAGAAAATAAAAAAAATGCATTATTTTTATTTCATTATTTTAATTGAATTTTTAAAAGAAGTGAAAAAAAACAATGGTTTTGTATTGCACTAGTTCAAACTAAGATAAATTTCTCAATCAAGACATTGTTCCTTGCTTGTTTAGAACGTCAATCAGAAACTCAGAACAATATCTGAGTAATACTCTATTCTCATGTTGCATAACAGAACGATTGATATATATAGATATCAATTGATACAACAGGAAAGAAAAAAAGCTTGATGCCTACTACAGGGATCGAACCTGTGACCTTCGCTTTACGAGAGCGACGCTCTACCACTGAGCTAAACAGGCACATGGATCAAAAACTGAAAAAAACTTCTCATTATGTATACTCAGATTCTGTATATTTAGAACTTTACTCTTTTTTTGTCGCTTGCTATTCGGTGCGTTCAATTACCGTGTTCAACATTTAAAGAGAGAAAGCGATCGAAAGAAAGAAAAAAGCGAACTACCCGCTATGTGACCTTCTATTAGGTAGACATATATATATATTCACAATTAGTCAAACAGAACGAGTAAAACTTCATCTGTCTATATAAAATAGTTGTTAGTAGTGTAAAGTTGTGAAGAATCTTCATAGACATGAAAAAAATCTTTCTTCTTGTTGTCGTATATCTTCTTATCTTAGGTAAGACATAATTGATATGTCTGGTGGTTCAAAATAGATTTTTTTCTAGCTACTGTATCTGCTAGTCGCCGCCGTCGACAATATACTGGACCTAGTTATGCTCAACAATATGGTTCACAATATGGAGTTCATAGTCCAGGTAATCAAGAATGGATGAATAATCGTTATTCAAATCAACAAGGTCCTAATTGGAATAATAATCATTTTAATTCGAACCAAGGTAATCAACGTCCTGAATGGTACTATAATACAGCCAATACTATGCAATGTTCAATTTTATGTTTTGTACTTGGTATATTATATATTCTTATTGTTTGAATAAATGAAAAATTTTAAATTAAGACAAAAAAACGTGTATTTTTCTAGTGTAAAGAACGAAAGGTGTTATTATTTTGATATGTTTGATATTATCAATCTAATTACTGATCGATGATATAGTTCATATTGATCTATTTTCAATCATCTATGCTTTACACTTTTAGCGATACTTTGAACGTTTACTCATTCAACTGTTACTCGTTTAAGGTTCTTTTTTATTTTCGCTTAAATTACTTTCTAATAGTGTTTTACTTTTTGATTATCGATTGTTTACATATTTTTTTGTCTATTACAAGTAAATGAATATATATATGTATTGCATATTGAATGTTGTTTAAACATGAGAATTTGACAACACTTCGGATTGATAAATGAACACATACAACAAACAAAATTTTATTTGTTTTATCACTAAAAAGTTTGAACTTGTATTTTTCGATACTAAGATCGTCTACCCCTTCGATGCCCTGAAGAATCATGCTCTTCATCATTTTCTTTTCATTCTAAAGAAGTAACATAGAAAATACTCAATACAAGCCATTCATATTAATATACCAATGTCCGATCAAAACATCTTTAAAATGTCGAACTATTGTTATTGTAGAATGAAAAAAAATAAGACAAGTAAAGCGCATAAATTGTCTCTTTGGTCAAAGCTTAAGTGAATTGTAAAATAAACATACAATATCAAATTTCAGCACTGAATCACACAATCAAAGGGCATCGGATAATTAGATATATTTGTCTTGAAAGCATGATCAATCGTACTCGACGGAAGGAAAGCCTTACAGTCGCTATCTCTCTATTCGTTCATCGATTATTGCAATAGAATAAAAAAAAAGAGATCATTGAGTCTTTTGACGAAGAGTAGTTTATTCATTTTTGACTTTTTTAAGTAATAGTAACAAACATTTAGATTATATTGGTAGTCGGATTTTATTTGTTATCATATTCCTTATTTGGTTTCCATTAGTATTCTTCAGATAAGAATCCAATGATCATTACATGATTAAAAAAATTTTGTTTTCCTAATATAAGTACTAGTTTGATCGATCCAATAGTATTGAACGATATGAAATTAAAGTACCTTTATTAACGTCTAAAGCATTGTGAATAACTTTGTTTTGTTTGATATTGAAATAATTAGATATTATTTAGTAACAACGTATGTTCGAGAACCAACTATCAATGAATTTTCAAATGAAATTCAACCATTAATTACTAATTCATCATTTTGCATAAAATCTATGAAACTTTACAGAAACTGATATAGCTTTTATACGTGTACTAGGTCATATCGATACATAATCAATAGTGTTCTTTTTTCAGCACTTAAACAACTAAAAGAAGAGTTCAAAAACTGTATTAAAAACATTGGATCAATTATTCCTCAAATATACTTTGATTATTCATTTAGACGTAAAGAATAAATTAATGAACAAGATATTTTACCTTCGATTGACAAACAAATATAGTACTCATAGATATTGCGGTCTAAGATAAACTTATGTAAATTTTACTTTTAAACTCAATTAGATACAGTTACAGATGCTCTTCAATTTTCTATAATGATTAGTTTGCATAATTGCTTTCCCTATACCTAAAAGTGATCCTTTTTTTGTAAGGCCTAGGTTATTTCTTGACTATATGATATTTCAATGTGTTCAACTCTGTCATAGAATAAATGAGCAGGATCTCATTGTCAACTAGCAAGATTGTCTTCTAGAATAATTTATTTTTCTATATGAAGCATCCGATATATTGATGATATTTTAACCATATTCAAGTGTTACATTAGAAATTTTGATTTACCAATAAGTAACTCCGCATTCCTGATGAACTGATATAAATACTTCATAAACGGACAAAATTATTTTTGAAATGAACAAGAAATATGTATAGATTCTTCTAGAGTTTCATGCATAAATCAAACCTGAATATTCGAAATAAGAATTTCAAAAAGTATAAATAAAAATAAGAGACCTTCTTTCTGCAACCCTATATTCGTACTCTCTTCCAGGTACCTGGAAGCCAAAAACTTTTTTCCGTCTATGATTGAGTTATTTATATGAGTTCAACAGGGTGCAGTGCTCATTATTGATGCATAAAAACTTTGATTGGACCGTTGAACATTATTAAAATATCATCAACATATCGACCTTTTCGTATTGGAAAATAGGTTATTCAAGAGGACCATCGTAGAAGTTGACAATAACTTCCTTCTGTTTCAAAAGTTGTCATGTGCGAAAAATATAGAGCTCGATAGCGTGAAAGCTTTACGCTAGTACTCATTTGTTCTGAAGCATCGACTTGAACATGCTGAAATATCATATAGTCAAAAACTAACCTGGGCCTTAGAAAAGCACCATTTTTAGGTATGAAGAAAGTAATGATGCAAACTAATCATTATAAAAAATAAAAAGCCATCTAGAACTGTATGAAATTGAGTTTAAAGCAAAATTTACAGAATTTTATCTTAGACCACAATGCCTATGAGTATCTTACAATATTCACAAGTATTATGATCAGTAGATCGACCCTTAGCACATGAAAATTTTCATAAAATTTGATTTCTTATGTATTATTCAATGCGCTGTATTCGGCTCTACAAACCACATATATGGTATCCTAGTTCAAGATAAGTCACCAAATCTGTCAAGGTCCTTTTAAAAACAATTAAAATATATTAATCTTGTTTAGAAAACTATTGTTATTGTTAAACTAGTGTCAAAATATATTTATCTATTACCAGATATAATATATTTAAAAAAACTTAATTCTTTAAAGTAGCGGTCCCCAATTAAAAGAATAAATACTCAATTGATTCACAAGCACTATATATGACCGTGTTTACTTATTGGTTTGTTTGATTACTTATATTGCCAAGATTTTTTGCATATTTGAAAAGTTTAGATAATAATACAAAATTAAGATTCATTGTTGTTTATACTAATCTTGTTTATGTTTTATGGTTAACATGTTTTCGTCAAACATTATTTTCTGAGATGCAATTAATAATATATCATGAATGGTCGTTTGTTGATCATATTGAAAAATTATGTGAAGAAGTTAAGTCAATATGAAGACTTGGTGAATTACAATTAGAAAAAAGAATTATTTGTTCAACTTATTTTTCTTCATCGTTCACCTGAAACACTTATTTAATTTACATAAAAATAAAATAAATGAAATAATAAGACGAAGAAAGAGAGAGCGAAAGAGTTATGATTAATTTGAAATGAAAGTTATTTCTGCAATCAGTGGAAAATCATAAGAAAATAAATGCGGAAACTTCGGATTTAAATCCGAGAGTTATGTGTACTTCAAAAAGTGAATCATAAAAATCAATCATCCTAGACTGTCTGAATATCAAAATTATACTGTGAAATCTACCATTTAAAATGTTGATTTATATTGCGCGTTGCCAAACCAATAGGACATGGGACCGAATACAGCTCAAGTTTGAACTCTGCACCTTGATTTACCCTAAGAAAGTCGTTTTTCCTATAACTTCATTTCTATTGGTCACTGCACAACTAATAGTATTTCGATGGAAGTGCAGTACACATTCGAGTTCTCCATATCTGAAAACCTCGAAGTATCATCAGTGTGACCGGAAGATAAAGCTCTATTTGTGGATCAATTAGATCGTGGACCAAAATATAACCTAGTTCTCTTTAATTATCTTTGTGATAGGTTAGTCAACGTTCTTGTTTCTTTATGTTTTATATATCATTTTGTAGTTCTTGAAATTCTCTATCGAATTGTATATAATAGTTGGGGTTTTAATTGACTATGATAGGAAAAGTCTTTTACGAAAGTCGCGATGGGTCTATCTTTCCACAGAAAGCTATAGGGAAAAATGAGTATTTTTGCAATAACTCAGGAACGGATCGACCGGTCCTTCTCATCTTCGAACTCGACTGAGGTATTGTCAAGACTAAGCTGTGTAGAAAGTTTCATCACAATCTGACTCTCCTTTCGAAAGTTATCGTGCAAACGGTCGGACGGACATACAGACCGATTTTAGTAGCGTACTCACTTTTTGAGTACACTAAAAAGAACTATTCGAATAATTTAAAGAATTTTACTTTCGTAACTTTCAAAGTGTGAACGACGCAGATTTTTGTCAATCTAACTTTTAAAATCTAATTTAAATAATGAAAGATTTAAAGCAATTCTTTCATTATTTCAGCAAAGCTCATTGAATGCATGATTTATTTAATATTTTGCTATGTTTGGTGAAAACAAACCATGAGAATTATCCCTTTACACATGTAATACAACATTTAAGTCAATTTTAATAAATTCAAACTATTTTTTATCCAATATTCTCTTTTTCTTTAAAAGAAAACTAATCTACTGCAGACCTACAACATCGTTTTACATGGCAAATTTTAGTTACGTTGGTTTCATAGATGAAAAAAGGTTTTCAGCACAATCTCCTCGGAACTGAAATTTGAAATTCCTATGTCTTCTTTAAATGCATTTTATCAATAGAACATACTTAAAGTAAAAAATCTCTAATGATAGTAACTTCATTCCAAAGATAATCCATCATCAGGAAGATGTTGTCCTATTTCTTCATTTCGAACAGAACTTTTTCATTTCACTGGGGCTCTGTTTTATTTGCCCTGTTACTAGTCGCTCGTTATTTATTGCATTTTTCTTAATCAAATTTTATTGTTGTTATTATTATTCTACCCATTGGCTTAACTGCAAGATAAATCGGTTTTAAACTCAGAAACATTAATATTGAGTACCCCAGAACGTTGGAATTTGATCATGTCACGCTTTTTATTTTGATCATATGATAATAGTAACAATCAATACGCACATAGCCATTATTCTTGATATTTATCACATAATCGTTTATCTACATAAAAATCCAAAATTTCATTATTTTTGTTAATTCCGTTCAACATCTTTTTTCGTTGCAAACGAACTATGAGAAAGAAGTCTGATACTTGTTATTCTCGAATGTTAGAAAATGATTGTTTCCTATTTTAGAAATCGTAACATTATCTCTAGTTTCATTTTTTTTAACAATTTTCACATATAATTTGTATAGCAAACTAAAGTATATTTTTCTTCTAATATTTCTATTTATGACACATGAATATCATATCAAAAATAATCATTTTAAATGAATTTTTTTAATAGCTAAATAAAAGATGTAACTAGAAGCAAATAACTTTTTTTTTGTTTTAGAAAAGAATTACATCTTATTATTTCTGTATCACTTAAGATCAACTGAAGAAAAACTTTAAATTATACAATAGGAATAATGAAAAACTATATATATATGTATTTAATTCATCCATTTGATGAAAGAAGTCGACTAAAATCATTATAACATATTTCCAGATCCATTTGAAATTGACGAGCTTGTTCTTCAGTAATTTCTTCAGCTGCATTCATATTTGCCAATATATTTAACCTAAAAAAAATTAAAAAAAATGATCTTTTCATCAAAAAGAAAACTGTTAATATTTATTTACCATTTTGAAATTTTTTCTCTACCAATATAATTCGACGGAATTAAATTCATTCTATTAATAACATCTAACAATTCACGAACATCTGTTTGAAGCTAAAAAAAAAAATAATTTATTTAGATTTTTATTCTTCGTACAATCTTACCATATCATTAGCTCGAATATTTAATTTAAGTTTATCCATAAGATTAATAAAAAGCTATTTGTTAACAAAAAACAGACAAAAAAAATTCTTTACTTTCTTTTTTTTTTTTAATTTCGAATTCATACCGAAACTGTTTCAGCAATGGATTTGCCCATATTACCACGATCATCTCGAACAGTAATAGGACGGCCTTCACGAATACGTAATAAAGCTGCTGGACAATCAAGCTAGAACATTAAAAAAAATGAAAAAATAGAAAAGAAAATTTTCTTTTGTACTTTATATTTATGAACAAAATCTTCAATCTTAGGAAATTCACTATCAATTTGACGAAATGCTGCTGTAAATTTAGCTAATAATTTTTCACAATGTTTTGTATATCTAAAATAAAAAATCTTATTCAAAAGACTTTCTATGAATATTTGAAAAAAAAATAGCATACTCAGCTGGTTCAACAAGATCTTTTATATAGGCTTTTTCAAGTGCTTGTAATGTAGTAATAATTGAAAATACATCAGCCATATTATCATATCTAAGTAAATAATACTAAAAAATTAAATAAACAGAAAAAAAAATATTTATTTTCTTTCTTACGTTTCACGTTCACGAGGATTTTTCCACAGGCGAACTTCCTTTACATAAAACAATATTCAATGATAAGAAATACAAATTAATATAGTCTCTTACTTCATACATTTCTGGTCTATTGTTATCTAAAATATAGAAAAAAAATCAAATC
Source organism: Rotaria sp. Silwood2 (assembly GCA_905329745.1). Lineage (NCBI taxonomy): Eukaryota > Metazoa > Rotifera > Eurotatoria > Philodinida > Philodinidae > Rotaria > Rotaria sp. Silwood2. The sequence goes on along the minus strand of CAJNSZ010000059.1, from coordinate 276,832 downwards.
AATAAAATAATCTTCATCACTCAGAATAGAGAAAGTCTTTTTAATAAACAAAAGTATCGATTGTTATGCTTACGACTCTTTAAAACAGAACTGACCGAATCATTCAAAGAGCGCGATCGAGCGTTTGAAGTTAATATAATTTATTGCTATATATTTCATTTTGTAGCCAAAACATTCCGTTTTTTTTTAAGACTCAAATCTCAATATTCAATTCGTTTATTCTCAGTCAAATATATATATTAATCATTTTCGAAATTAAATCTACTGAAACATTGTCGGAAAGGTGTACTTTCAACTAGAAAAATCTACTCTAATTGTTTTATTTCTACCCAAAAGATATTTATTCCATTGAACTTACTTGATGTTGATTGAGTAAAACTCATTTATTGATTGTCGTACTTCAATAATACAAAATCTACAAATAAGAATAACTTTTATTGCGATTAATAAAGAGACAAAAAAGAATGATTTGTTTTCATTATCTGTTTGTTTTTTTTTATAACGAATATACACAAGAAAGAAAAAAAAACACTGACTACAAATATGATGACCATTAATTTAGTGTTTCGCCTTTGCTCACCTAATAAAGAAAAATATTAATGAGAAATAAAAATAAATCTATCTTACCCTTGCTTCAAGATAATCAACATGTCGTTCAAGTGCTGTTAATTTTTCATTTAATATTGATAAACGATATCGACATGAAGATTCTTTATAAAAAATTAAAAATAAAATAGAACAAAATTAAATCATTATGATATTACCAAATTGATTGAGAAAATCAACAAGACGTTTGATAGCTGTTGTTAATAATAGAATATCATCACGACGTTGCCAATCATCTTGAATATTTCGTCGAACTTCACTTGTTTCACCATTACAACCATTTTCACTTGATGGAGATCTTATGTTGCCTAAACCATAATGAGACATGACTTCTTACTATCACCTTAGTTTTTCTCTATGATTCAGACAGTAATAACTAATCTGTTATAGGAAGCATAAACAAAAAAACAAAAACATAGACATTTTGATAGGTAGTAGAGGTCACTATGCTATTTTTCTATGGGAGAAAAATGATAAACCAATCAAATAATCTCATTTATATTCTCACGGATCATAAGGAAGGAAGACTGAGTTTATGTTACTTTTTTTTCCAAAGATGTTTGAATAATATATAAATGGCAACAGTAGATCGACTGGTATTATTTTCTGCAGTATTATTTTGTATAGCTGATCTACTTGTTCTCATTAGCATATCACGACCACGATGGATTTTGTCTGTTACTCAAGGTAAAAAAAAAAATTTGAAAATCAAAAAGTGAAGATTATTTTATCTTTAAAGAATATGTTCAAGTTTCTTATGAATAATTTTTCTTAGAAATTCAATTTAAGATGATTATCTATTTTCTAATCAGACTAATGATCCACAGCCTACTAATTCTAAGAAAAATACACTTTGATATATTTATTAATCTAAAGTTCTTTTCTAGTTTAATTCAACTGTTTCCCCAGTGGTAAATCTAGAGAGGAAAGATGCTGGAGGTAATCGCCTATCTTCCAAAGAAATTGTCTCTGTTTTTCCTGGTAGAAAAAGCTTAGAAATGAGCTGATGCTATTTCTGATACGTTGCAAAAAACATTTTATGGTTATGATCGTCCCCATTCTCACCGAATCGCCTTCCATCATAAAACTTCTAGACCAACCATCATTACGTTTTCTGAGAAAAAACATAAAATCAAAGAATTCTGTGATGTCACCTATAAAGCTATCGTTCACTATTTTCAGAAAAGATTAAATTAAATTCAAAAATAACTGTATATCAATGAATAGAAAAAAAAAACAAGAGGATTTTCTAGGAAAAAAATATCCAATGAAATTGATTGGTGTATGTCAATGTGCAGTTTTCCTTATAAACATCAAGTCACGGATCAGAAGAAACATCAACTCATTCATACTGAAACATATTTATTTAAAATAAATTTCGGTTAAGAGATGAAAATTTAAAAAAAATCTTGTTTGAATATAAGATAGGATGAAAAAAAAACATACATGACACCTCATGAGCAGATAATATTTGTAGAATACTGGATAAATTCTATAATGATCTGTTCTAATAGAGTATTCTTTATATTATGTTTTGAATTGGGAATTAAATCAAATTAGATTTGAGTATGTCCACAAGTGTGGTTATTCTGTCACGCTCTGTTTGCAACAGTGGAAAGTCGCTGACAGCTATGGACTGTCTCATTTTGATAATCACACTTTGTGGTCTAAAATCTTAAACACATTCGATTCTAGACGACGAAGTTCTATATTTAATGAAGCAAATAAAGCGTGACGAAAAACATTTTACATGGACAGGCTCATTTAATATGAAAAGTCGTATAGAAACTAAATTAGATTTGCTTATTACGACAATCATTACTATGTAAAATACGAATTTTTCTCTATATATAACTATGCGAATATGAAAATCATTTTTCAATTCTCTTGTCTTAATATGAGTTTAATATTAGGTTTAATTGAAAATGGAATAATATTTTTTTAAATTAATTTGATTTAGGTGAAACATCATTTGGTCTTATTGAAATGTGTATAATGTTCTCAACATCAAATTCTAATAATCAAAAATGTTTTATTCCACATCATTTTCGTTCAGTATGGATTATATCATTTGCTTTAGCAATTGGTGCTTTTCTTCTTCTTTCATTAACTATTCTTCTTCTTGTTACTTCACAATATACACAAAGAACAATAGCTGAATATGGTCGACTTACCGGATTTATTGCAAGTATGTATTTATTATTGATTTTTTATTATAAAATAAAAGAATACTTTTTTTTTTGTTTCTAGTGATCTGTTTATGTCTTTCAACAGTTCTTTTTCCAATTGGTTTTGATTCAGAAATTATTGGTGGTTCACCATTTCAATTACCATCTGATTATCAAATAGGATCAAGTTATATTTTATTTGTTGGTGCAACTTGGTTAACTGTTATTTCGACATTAATGACTGGAAAAATATGTTTACCAACATTTATTATTTAATATATAATTTTAGTTTTTATTTATATATTTCGATAATTATTCATTATTTTTGTCGTGCTTTTATGAGATTATTTTTAGAGAAAGTATATTTTGTATAATAAGTGCAAATTCTTTTTTTTTCTAGATAAAAATGGCTATTGATCTAACAAAATCACGACGTAAACTACCATCTCCTATGCTTGATCGATCATCTTATAGTATATTTTCTGTACTGAAACAAGCAATAGGAAAAGATCTTACAAGATTTTCTATACCTATTGTTTGGAATGGTAAACAAAGAATTTTTTTTAATTCATATTGTCCATCATCTTTTCTTTTTAATTTTAGAACCTCTTAGTTTTCTTCAACGTTTATCAGAATGTTTGGAACATTCATCATTACTTGATCAAGCTGCATTAGCTGATGCACCAATCGAACGATTTCATTTAATAACAGCTTTTATTGTATCACATCTATCAAGTCATCTCGAGCGAACGTCAAAACCATTTAATCCATTATTAGGCGAAACATTTGAATTGAAAAATGAAAAAGATGCACCATTTCATTTTATTGCTGAACAAGTTAGTCATCATCCACCTATATCTGCTATGCATATTCGTGGATTAAATTGGATTTTAACTGGAAATATTCAACCTGTAATAAAATTTCTTGGAACAAATATAGCCGCTTTAGATGAAGGTTAGCAAATATATCATATAATCAAGTTTCATGTTGTTTAAATTAATATTTCATTGAAAAATTATATATTGTTTTTCTTTTATAAGGAGAAAAGACGAAAAAGTCCCTTGACTTTAAACTAGAGATAGACATCGTATGATGAGAAATCTCATAAGATTTGATTCAGCTTTTCTTTTCTTTAAATTTATTTTCCTTATGAAAAGATATTGGCTGCTAAGTATTTTATTTCTCGCTATCTCTACTTTTATAAATTATAGTTTTCATGAATATACTTTACAATTTAGGTCGATGGATACTTCGTATAAGAAAAAAATCTTCATTATCTCGTTCATCATCACAATCAAGTTTTCATTCATGTACTGAAGAAAATAACGAACAATACGAAGACACTAATGATCAAGATGATGATTATGAAGAATATACATGGAAATCACCAAATGCAGTTGTTCATAACATTTTATTTGGTCATCTGTGGTGTGAATTTCAAGGACAAATTGATTTACAACATACACAATCCAATCGACGAGCTGTCCTCACTGTTAAATCTCATTCATGGTTTGCATCACAAGCAACAAAAGCTGCTGAAATGTTCAAATTTAGTGGATTTATCTATGATGGTAGATATCATTTTTTTTTTATTCTAACCCATCAAAATTTTCTCAGAAATGAAAATAAAAAAAAGATGTTAGAATCAAGTCTTTGAATATATGGACGATTTCATTCGTTAGTGACATGATTTTGCAAAATTAAAACATGTGTATCTCAGGATAATGAGCCTTTCTAGATACCTTTGTCCAGAGGAGTTATTAGTAAAAAAAACCTAGCGTTAACAACGTACAACAAAAAAGGATATCGACTTTCACTTTATGTATTTTAATTTTAAAAAACTCTCAATTGAGGCATCATTTTTGAAAGCCAAATAGTACGTTCTGTAGACAACTCCTGAGCCTACACAATCTCTACGCAAAATTTTTTCTTGAGCATGCTTAGATTTCAAAAAGATCGATTTATTTTTCGTTAGCAACATGACGGACTACGAATATACAAACGAAAAAATGTTCTTGTAACCAAATGGGAAGTTTGAAACCAATTCCAAATGATGCAAAGCTTTTCTTGGAATTTCTAGATGACGGTAAGACGAAAATTTTTGTTTCTAGACTTGACAGGTTCTCTAGAAAACTTGCTTTCTCAGAAGAAGTCTTTTTTTAAGTTTAATCTTTCTGAAAATTTTACCATAGATACAACTCGTGTCATAGAGTCGATTCTGAAGGTTTTAGTTCTTTCCTTCTTGTATGGTTAAAGAGATATTGACTGATTAATTTTATAATTAAAAGTTAGCTGGAAGAGTCAACATTGTTACATATGTCAATGCTAAAAGCATTTATTCAGAAAAAAGCCTTCGTACAGAATAAAAGTCAAATGCAATGGGGTATGTTCCATTTTTTCTGAAATGGCCCATATAATAGTAAAAGCAATATATAGACTATTTTACCTAAATCATAAAAATATTTTATTCGAATACGATTATATTTAGGAGATGATAAACTCGGTGCATTTCATGGTAATTACGGTCATTGTTACTATGCTATTGATAATTTAAACGATGCCGAATTAAAAACTGCATCTTGTTGTTCAGCTGGCGGTCATAATTCTATTCAATTTAGTTTCAATACATTATTAGCATCACCATGTAATGTTATTCTAACTCCATCATCTCGTCTTATTTGGCATCGTTGTTTATCATCAATGACTGATGGAGAACTAGTATCAAGGCCTCAGTATTATTATTTTACATCATTTACAATGTGTCTTAATGAAGAAATATTTTCAACAAAGTTACCATCAACTGATTGTCGATATCGTCAAGATATGCGATTTCTTGAAAAAGGTATTTTGGAAACTGCAGCAGCTGAAAAACATCGTCTTGAAGAAAAACAAAGAGCAGAAGCAAGAAATCGTGAATGTGAATATCAACCATTATGGTTTAAGAAAAATGATACGAAAGAATATATTTATACGGGAGAATATGAAAAAAGAAATTTTGATGTTTGTCCAAATCTTTTTTCTCAAACATCATGTCTCTAATAGTTGTTTTACGTGTAGCTACTTGTTTCATGTTAACATTGTTTTTTCAGTTATACATTCCTAGAATTCTAATACTTTCTGTTTACTGTTATTTAGAAATATTTATTTATTAATTTATGAAACATATAAATTAAACCTGATAGTATCTTTGCATCATGATATGACTTACAAGGGAACTTTCCCAGGTGCCAGAGCGCTTTTCAGTCGAAGTTTTGCGCATCTTGTAGCCTATAGTGAGCTATGTCTATGGTAAAAAAAGTTCGTCCCCCTGGCTTGTTTCTGACGAGATATCGAGTTTTTAGTGTCTTTTTTCTATAGCACCCCACTTTTGCAGCAAAGCTATATTTTTGAATTTTGATCTGAAACCTGTCCCACATAAAGGCCACAGCTAGACTAGCTTGCATAAAAATTTTCAGAAGTTTCCGACAACGTCTCTCCGAGATACGAAGATTTGAAAAAATGCATACTTTATATACCATCTATGAAAAAGGGTCTGTACCTTGATAGTTCCATATTTCGAAGAAACTTTGTCCGAAACGTCTGAAATTTTTTATACAAGCTAGTCTAGCTGAGGCCTTTATGTGGGCCAGGTTTCAGATCAAAATTCAAAAATATAGCTTTGCTGCAAAAGTGGGGTGCTATAGAAAAAAGACACTAAAAACTCGATATCTCGTCAGAAACAAGCCAGGGGGACGAACTTTTTTTACCACAGACATAGCTCACTATGGGCTACAAGATGCGCAAAACTCCGGCTGAAAAGCGCTCTGGCACCTGGGAAGGTTCCCTTGTTAGTGACTTCCAAAGAATACATCGACATATGATTGGTGATGAACTATATGTATTTTCATCTTATTTGTAATATGATTTTAGATTTGAAGTGCTAATCGGTTTAGTTATACGATAATAACTGTGAGAGCATTCATAAAAAACATCCGACAACTATGAGAAAGGGGGCAGGTAAGGGGTCAGATGAACATCTCAATATTTATTACTACTCTTTGTTGCTTTTCAAATATTTTTTAATGAAATCTTCAAGTTAAACCAGCTAGTATTCAATGATGCATCATCTACAAAATAAATCATGTATATCAGTTGTTTAATATAAAAGAAAATATTATCTTTGAGTAAATAGGCTTTATTCAAAAATATTTGCCAACTGGATGTCTAAAGAGTTGCGAGAAGGCTTCATGAGAAACGCAATTGTTGGCGTTTAAATAAGTAAAACTAGTCTCTCATGTTTTTGTAACCGGTTTTTCTTCAAACTTTTGCATACTGTAAAATGTTACTAATGTAACCAGACTATTTTTTGAATCATAACATTATTAATTTCATCTTTTTTTTTGCGATGATGAAGCTAATACAGTCAAATTATATGTTACATGATGTGTTGTCTTTGAAGTTTTCTTTACTACCATGAATAAATGAAAAAATATGGTATTCGTATTTTTTCAAATCAATGTAATGAAAAATTCAGATCAATTTTTTGCAATATTTTAACTATAAGCTGTGTAGTAATAGATCAACCAGACTTAACACATCACATTTTCATGATCAGACATATTGATTGATTGATTTCATACAAAATATCGTTTATTTTAAGTCATATATTTTATGAACAACAAGGATGATAGTATATCTAAAAAGAGGCCGATACTATTATTTATCTGACAAGATTAGAATTAATTTGTGTATAATATTTCAATCAAAACCTAATAAACATTCTAACGTTAAGTTTTTTTTTCTTTTCTCATGATCTGGTTTTGATCAACTTATATCACCATATCTTGGACTTCATCAATGAAGAAATAGCAGATTTCAAGAAAATTAGAGTATGATATTTTCTTCCTAGCATAGAATATCCTTATCATTAGTTAGCTTCTTTTTTTTTATTTATTCGAACAAAATATTTATTCACCTATATCAAAAAGAGGAACTCTATCTGTCAAATATCATAAGCTAGAATTACTATATTAGTTTTGTTAAATTAGGTTTTCACATGAATCGTTATAATAGACTGAATCTATAATAATGAAGTTTTGTCATCTATTATAGACAGTCATTTAAAGTTATTCTCACTGCTAGCAAACGCACAAAGTATAATAAATAATAGCCAAACAAGAATACGAAAACTAAAGTATACAATGAGTTTCAATCTATTTATTCATTTGAGTCCAACTGTCATTGAAACAATTAGAAAATATTCGTTATCATATTTTATTTAAAATTATGACATCAGTAAAACAAAATCATTGATGCTAATACAATAATTTCTTGTACTCTTACGTTGACTAACATCTTCACATTGAACGTGTCATCTTATACAATTTTCTTTATGATATTTTCCATCAAAGTTAATCCACATATTGCGATTTGCTGACAATATCTTTCCAATACGGCAAATATTTAGGTACTATATAGGAATTGCAAATAGATAGAAATATGTTTGCATCCAAAATTGTTCAAAAAAAAATGAAGCATTCTTTTTTTTTCTATAGACTCATTATGTATATTTTGATATGCTTATTTGGCTTCATAATTGTATAATAATTTAAAGAAATCATACAGTCCATTGGTCAATGTTCTTCTTATCGAACGTTCTTTATCAAGTAATTCGTTTTTTTCAAAACTAATCGATTACTTAAAGTCATCTGTTTTTTTTCCCCATCAAACAGAATATTAATGCATGTATATGATATCGGTTTACGGATAAATTTACCATCGACATTTTTCTTTACTACATCTATTGGTCTTACGTCTCTTGAATTTGTTTGCCATTACCGAATAAACCTAAGTTGTTTTCATAATAAGACCAAAAAAAAGTAACAATTCAATGACATGAATCAAAAATAATACGAGAAATCTATAAAGAATTATTTATTCTGAAGATGAGATATTTGAGAACTAGCTAAACAAAAATAATTGACTATCAAATAGAACATATTTGTTAATATAAATTAAATAGAATATGATTAATTATAGAAACGAAATTAACTACTCTAATTTATTAACAAGAAAACTGCTCCATTTTTCTAACTCTCTTTTTCATAATATAGTTCGGTTATAGAGAGCAAAAAAGAAAATCTGAGAGCAAATGAACTCATGATATTTCTTTCTTAAGTTATGATCTACAGAACTGTTAAAGAAAACTAAAATATGAATATCATCAGTTCATCTATATATTGACTGAAAATAAACTTTCACAGTTATAAAAAAAAACTTATGCGAAATTATTTCATATGGTTGTACTGCATTTCTAGTATCGACGTAACTAAGAGGAACTAAGCCTTCTCACTGTCAAAATTCTGGGTAATCTTATAATTGTATCCGGAGTTCATTATATGAGAGAGACAAATTGTAAGCAAAATTATTTCGATGCTTCATATGGTGTGCATATAAACGTATAGATCTCTCTTTGAATAAGTCATAAAAGTGATAGAGTAGACTTCATTATCGAAGTTACGCCTATTACAGCCGGAGGTTGAGGTCCTTAAATCTCGCTCTGTACTTCAGCACTTCTTTAACTTTGAAATTTTACAAATAAGAAATCTGGAAGTATGCATTTATATTACATGAATGGTAACAAAAAACATTGTGGTAATGTGCTCGTTTAGTCTCTGAGAACTAACTCGAATATTATTTTTGTAGAGGTTTAACAATTATAGAAGGTAATCTATGGATTTTAAACTTCAATATGATCATTAAGATTCTTTTTAATTTTGTCTGAGGACAAGTAATGATCAATGTAAGATAAGAAACCAAAGACTTCTTTAAAACTATTTCTCAGAAGAAAATTCTTAATGTTGGCTGATAGTTAACATTTTATTTCTCTTAGTTATTAATAACAAATCGAATAAATCGAAAAATAATATATGAAAACTCTTAGAAAAAGAAACTTTAAATGAATAAGATTAACCATTTTACAGCCGACAGCTCCATTGTTTGGTATAATTCTAGATGTACGTGTCGGTGTGAGCTACGAGGAGATCAACATTCGCATTCCTTCTTCTCCAATGTTATTATTTAAAATTAGCACATGTATTGTTTATTAATCATATTTCTAAGTTAAATTTTAGCAAGCAAATAGTGATTCTAGATGTTTTCTATTACTTGAAGTTTAACTTGTCGACCAACTAAGAAATTTTTCTGATTGGTCTTAATTAGTCGACGAAACGGACCTGAACCCCATTTCTCAACTTTAATTAAATTGGTTGACTGTTAACCGAATTAACTATTGATATGTTCATTGCTCTCCGTACACCAATTTAAACTACACTCTATTTTTGTGATCATATGATTTCCAAACAAGTTCTATTTTTTATTATTAACAGATTAGAAAATATCAAAACGCTTATGTTTATATTTCTTTTTTTCTGTATAAAATCAATCTTTTTAGAATCATCAATGTCTAAAAGATCGGATTCCATTAAATAAAGAAAGATGTACACAGTTTAATAATTTTAAAATCGATAACTATATAAAAAATAAATAAATATTTCTTTTTGAAAATTCATTTCATAAAATTATTTGAAAAGTTGCAATGGAAGTTTTGTTGCCGGTATTTAAATAAAATTTATTTTATTGAGCAGAAATTGGCGTTTTAGGTTTTTGTTTGTTTTGAGCCATTGCATAAGCTTTAGCAGCACATAATGTCAAACCATGTGGATGATAATCAACTTGATAATTTGTTTTATGATCCTGTTCTCCCATTTGACTAATCATTTTAATTTCAGGTACATAAGCACGTGCTCGTTGACCTAATTTTATAAAAACAACATAGAAATCAATTTAAAAAGAATAAACTAAATTACCTGGTTGTCCTTTATATGTTTCACCGGTTGTTGTTAAACCTTCAAATTTACTTGCTGGTGGTATATAAACACTAGGCAATGGTTCACCATATGTTCGTTTAGATTTTATAGAGTCATATGGTTGAAAATGATATCGAGACATTGTTACACTTTCCATAGGAGCTTGTTGCTCGCTAAATGGTAGTGTTGTTTTCATTGGTATTAAACGAATACGTGGTAAAGTAGTTATATCCAATGGTTGAAAATCTCTCTAAAGCAAAACGAAACATGTATTTGTTTTTTTTTTCTGTAATCTTCTATTGATATTGTTTCCTGAGTTACATGTGTTACTGATATTGTATCCATTTTTTGCATTGGTGCTACATAAGGCCTTTTATCTTTTGGTACTACAGCCGGTTGACGAAGATGTCTGCTCGTATCAATACCTTCATAATCGACACGATATTGACTTTTACTAAAACAAAATAAAAAGCAACATTGAAAATGAATTCATTGAATTAAATATCAAACTAACGTTACAGCTGGTGTCAATGAATCGCCTAAAGTTATTTGAGATACAAATGGTTCCATATCAGCTGGCGGTGATGGTCGATGATTTGGATAAGGACGAAAATCTAAACTTGTTTGTGTTATAGTATGCATTGGACGACGTGTATAAACTTTATCTTCTTTTGATTTATCTTTTCGTTCAGTTGGAGCACTTCGTGCTGATGATGGTTCATGTGGAATATAACTTTCACGATAATTTGTACGTAAATCCATTGAACCTTTATTTATATTTCAAAATGATTAACCTTTTTCTTTTTGAACAAATATTATTGTTATTATTATTTACCAGAGGCTATAAGATTTCCACTATTTTCAACTCGAGGAACTGGTCTTGCTTGTAATACTTTTGGAAATGGTTTAAATGTACTTCCTGTTGAAGTACTAAAACAACGACTTGAACCAGGAAAAAGAACGTGACCTAGAAAATTAATTAATAGTTCATTTTTTTTCTTGTTATTTGTCAAATGAGAACATAATACAAAGACTAAACAAAAAATAATGTTATAGTACAACATATCCTAATACTTAGGGTATACAAAAACTTTGGCTATGTCACACATAAATCAGTTGGGATTCTTCGAACTAGAAGAATTGCAATCAAAAACTCTCCATCAGTTACCGTTTGGTGCAATAATTTAGCTTCAAAACAATATTTTATGTCTTTTCTAAAAACAGAGTAGTTAAATCATTTTTAAAAACTCAATAAATATGAAAAGAAAGGAAACTTCTAATCACCAATTCTCTAAAACTATTTACTAAAGAGATGAAATAACAAAGATCATCGACTAGTATTTAAGACATCGGAAGTCATCATGACAACATTCAATTATACATTCATAGAGATGCTTTTGCTATCCTTCATCATTTTCGGGTGCTCGATCTAATTGATAAACTTCATCAATCAAACGGTCTTTAATCACTACATTGACTGTCGTAACCAAGATAATGAATTTTTTAATCAAACAATTTTTGAAAAATACTTTCAACAAATGTCTTCAAATAAATTGATTATTTGTGATTAAGTATGAATACTAGCTCAAATACTTAATTAACAATTTCCTGTGGAATTTTATTGACCAGAATCATTACTTTTAGTATATACGAAATATTTTAAAATACAGTAAGCAACTTATTTTGCATATAAGAAATTACAATCGCAATGAATGCATGACCATGATGAAACCAATAAACGATTGATTATATAGGATTTCAGATAAATATTTTAATGGCTTCGTTCAGTCAACATCAAATTATAAAGTATTTTTATAGCATGTCAACTAAAACATTTTATGTTATTTTACAAGAAGAATCTTACTCATTATTATAAACGAACAATAAAAATTAAAGAAATGTTGATCCACAAGATAATTAAAAAAAAAAGCACTGTAGCTTGACGGTTCGAAAATTGAGAGTGAAGATTTATAAGAAAATGTTTCATAAGAGTAATAAAAATTCATAAAATCTTGGTATTTTTTACTGTGGTAACAATGAAATCTTCCTCCCACTAGTGTACTACACACTTAACAAATTTATCAAAAAAACAAGCTATTGCTATCTATCAAACTATGATACATTCTAAAAAAACCAAGATCGATGATTAAAATGCAGTTAATTAATTTTTCTGATTCGATTTAGCTATTCAAACAAACCTTGAAATAATATTAAAAAATCTTCGTCTTACACTTGTTGCTATTGAAAAATGTATAAAAAAACGAAAGATTTATCGTTATTATTTTCTTCTCAAACATAAGACTTTTTGCATCGATTACAAAGAAAAACATTTGAAGAGAACGTAAACAAAAAAAGAAACGATTTCTCTTTTCATATTTTCAAGTGAATTTTAAACAGCAAAAGAGAATTAGTTTCTTTTATTTAATTTTTTTTACCTGCAACAGGAGGTAATTCAGCATATGGTTGTGATCGTGCTGAATTCCATGGCTTAAAATGTGATCGAGTTGTTGTTTGAGAAGATAATGGTGCTATTGGTTCACCGAAATTAATACTAAATAACACATGATAATAAAACGAAATATTATAAAAAGAAATATTTACTGAGACTCTTTTAATGGGCGAAATGAAATTGGAATAACAGGTTTTTCAACATATTCAATTTGATATTGACTTTGCGTTTCCATTGGAACTGCACGAATTAATAAAGAATTATTTTTCTAAGAAAACAAAGAAACTGATAGTTTTAGGTTAAAATTCAAGTAGATAAACATACCGGTTTCATATGCGTAGTCGAAGGATTTTTAATATTACTTAACGGCGGAGGTTGATAATGATCTCGTTGTGAACTAAGACCAGTCATAGCTGCATTTTTAAATGATATCGGTATTTCATTGTCAGGTGCTGGAGGACATGGTTGACGACGATGATTTGCTGGTTCACCAGATTCATTTGTTGCTGCTTGAAATGTTGCTTGATAATGTGAAAGAGGGCAACGAAGTGCTAATGATAATTTTGTTCGTTGTACTGGTTTTCGCTGGCATTCTGGGTGATGTTGATAACCTGCACGATCAAAACAACCATCATCGCATAATTCACAGGGGCATCTCTCAAATTTTGGTAAATCAGTAAGTTGCAATTTAGCAACATCAACGTTCTCCAATTTCATTTTCTTGTCAACCGGCAATGCATAAAACCATTAAATATATGATAGCAACCAATTTTGAGTATGTTTACTTTGCAACAGCAAATAGTAGAGAGAAAAAAAGAAACGAAGAGAAGATGAAGAAAGAAAAATGCAATGGCATCACAACTTCAACGATTTCAGTTTTTCTCTACGTATGTTTTGCAATGTTAAATGAGCATTTCTTCTGTTCTTTTAATCAGTACAATGTGATCGTTCTTTGTCTCGTGGATTTCACGTCAATTTTGTCAATCAAAAGAAAACATTAGATACTTTGACAAAAAAAGTAAAACAACAGATGACATATTTTATAGATTCATGGGATAAAAACAAACTAAAATCTAATTCATAGAGATTTTGATTTTTGCATTAGTTAAACATTAATTGATTTAAAACTGAAGGATAGATTAACCTTTGCTTTAAAATGCGACGCCTTTAAAAGTATTAACAATGTAAAGAAATACTTTCAGGTTAATAAAAAAATAATATACCAACAAATAGAACAATCATATATGGATCTGAAAATTTTCCTAAAGATAGATCTACATGTAAATAGTCTAGTGTGAAAATTTCAGTTCAAACGATTAATACTTTAGTAAGACATTGACTATTTCAAAAAAAAAAAACATAAAGTTCTTGCATCTTTCGTAGGATATGAATGATTCTTGGAACTATAATATCTGACTAAGATAATATTCTTTTGTGTTGAAATTTTCACAGTATTCTATTTACAAATAATTTTATCTTTGCACAAAATTTCACTTCAAAATGTCATTATTCTTAGCATATTGATAGATGATGAAAGTTTTTGATCTCNTGAAATGTTTGTGAATGTGATAAGTTTTATAATAATTTCGTCTTATATAGTATCAGACAAAAAGACGTCCAGAGTTTTCCTCTTTAGACTGGTGAAAATCGTAGGTCTCTAACTGTTATCGTTAGACAATTATTGAAATTACAGCTACTTTTCTTTAACTCTAACACGCACATTACTCATATTAGATAGTTCCTTATGTGAAAGTTATTTCTCTCTCTTCTTGAAAACAGTCTGTTACAGAATATCGACATTGATTAAAATGAAAGTGGTCGATTTATTGAAAACTATTATCTATTTCTTAAGTACGTAAATATTACTAAAATCAAAATCAAAATTATTATAAATATTATGCTTCCAAATATTTTGTTTTTATTTTCTAACATTATATACGTTTTTTTTTATATATAAAAATAGCTTTAATAGAATATTTAATCCACCTGTTGTTGTTTTCTTTGGAAATTATATATGCCGAAGAGTCTAATGTATGCATTATAACTACAATGTAATAAGCTGCTGAAGGAAAAAAGAAAAAGGAATTTCTAATTATAATCTAATAGAAAGAGGAAAAAAAAAGATTTTCTTTTTTTTTCATAAGGAAAAGAACAACATCGTCATTCCAGCTTTTTTTTCTTTTCCCCTTCACATTCTCTTCGTTTACGATGTCATCGTCACCAACAAGCGTTTTGTTTATATTATTTTACCTAGTTATTTTACTATTTGCTACATCTGATCTTAAACGATTTATTTTTCATGTCCATATTTCACGTGTTGATCGTATACCTGTTGAAATCGATATTGATTCATCATCATCTTTATGGTATCCAATTACAATTGGAATTATTTTTAATATTTTTATTATAAAATTTTCTATTATAAATATATGTTTACTTTTATGGCGACGAAAATTATTGTGTCAACTTAATTTTTCAACATTAATTCTATTATGTTTATTTACAACACGTTTTATAATAAATATAATTCTGACTAAATATCGAAATGGTCTTGCAACACCAACACTTGTTGAACGATCATTTTTTGCATCATCATTATCATTAGAAGAAGAACTTACTACAATTATTTTAAATTGGATTATAAAAACAATTGGTTTTGTTGGTACATTTATATATTGTTATAAACAAAAACAAAAACAAACAATTAATATTGAAAGACAAAGTGAAACAAAATTAATGTCTAATTTTGAATAAAAACAAAATCTAATTTTTAAACATAGTGACAAAATATTTTTTTTGTGTCCTTTTGTTTATCACTATTGTTATCCTCTGCAGAAACCTTTATGATTGCACATATTATATACGTAATAATCAGTAGTTCAAAATGTTGATTATTATCTTTTTCTTTCTTTCAAATACAATCTCATAAAGCACTTCAGCTCGTCAATATTTGAATTTTTCTCCTAATTATCTTACTCATGAACAAATGTTAGCATGTATGTCTTTCTTGATTTCAATTAATAAAATAGCTGCATGTAAACAGAATTTTGAATTCATTTCTTCAGAAAGTATTAGAAGTACTTGTGTTTTTTTTTTGCAGAGAAAAGCATTTACCATTCGATGTATTAGAAGAAAATGTTAATTAAGTAGATGATTATGATGAGTGTGTAAAACCGATGTTTATTCCAAAAATAAATCCTTTACGTCTTAAGCATTTGATATACAATATTTTGAATGAACTCAGGTTTATAATGTAATGTTATTATAGATACTATTACACTGACAATATTCTAGAGAGGTTCAAACCCACTGCCTCTTATTATTTTTGTTCTTGATCATCATGTAATCAACAAGTAATTATTTCTTTGATCCATATTTTTCTTTAAAAAAAAAAGTAATATTACCGAAGATACTCTTATTTGTTTAAATAATCCATCTAATGGATAAAAATGTTTAACTCATAGAGCTATAGTAACTATAATTATTCTGTCAATTTTCGGTTTGACAAGTGGTAATTATTTAGTAGATGTTAGAATAACTGAATTTCAATCGGTAAAATGATCACGATATCATTTTGAGTTATTATTGGTCATTCGTTTATTTTCAATATAATATTTTTAAGTAATACTTTATATGTTATTAACTTGGACTCGTAATGTATCATTACAATTACTTTCAAGTACTGCGTCTTAATATGAATGTACTCTTTATTCTTAGTGGATTTTTAACAGTAATGATATTTGCTCGACAAATAAAAAGAACAAGAAAAAAAATGTTGCTCTGTTATAGATATATTCAGCTTTACACTAGTATTTTTTCTGATAGTTTTTGTAAGGATTAATTTGACACAACACTTTATTCATCGAACAATATATCCAACTCAACAAGGATTTAAAGTATCTAAGTAACGTTCTGAATATTGGTATGTTTTTATCTATTGCATGGATTTGTTTTTATAATCGTCCAATAGTGAAATAATCATACCTCAAGTAAGTTTAGATGTTCAAACTGAATACAATATATTTTCATTGTTTTAATAGTCAGATCGTACATTTTCCAATACTCTCTATGTCAGTTCATAGTATTGTCTACCTGTATATTTTATTGGTATCTTTTACTAGTTTGCTAGTCATTAATATAGGTGGTCTATGTTAAATTAATAAACACATTTTAATAATTTGTACTATTATTATAGCAATTCTATTTGTTTTGATTGGTATTTTTGCGATTTATGGTGATAATATTCTTATACCAAGCATTTATCGAACACCATTTATTATCTATCAAGGACTTTCACGAACACTTTAGTCTCTTGCTATTGAATAGTTACATTTTGTTTTATGTATGACAAATCAAGATGGAATAGTAAATGAGATTATTTTATGATCTATTTAGACTCCACTAGATCAACTTAATTATTTAACTTATTTGATTCATTGAACAACCATTTTTATAATAATGATTACAAATCAAAGATTACCATTTTATTATCAACCATATTTATTAAATAATAATTCTTTTCTCATAAATATTCTTTAACTATGTTCAAGTTATTATTGTACTTATTCGTTTCCTTTTTTGAAAACTTCAGGAAAAAAAAATTATTTATATGTTAAATATAAATATGTATGAATTGCAATAAGATGTTCATCATTCGTGTGAGACCCGTTAGTGACGAGCTTCTGAATTTCTTTATACAACAAAAGACCGTTGCTAAACGGGTGTCTAATGAATGAATGTGTGTATGTTTGCGTAGCACCATCATGAGTAGAATTACTTGTGATATTATCATTTTACTTACTTGAATAAAATTATTATTCTTTCTTTTTTTTTTTATATTTTTTTTTGCTTCTGTCATTTCTCGACCGATCGATTAGTGATGAATCGTGCTTATGCATTGTCGATTTATGTTGGTAAGACTTATACTCGGCACACGTTCGCATCAAATATTCACTTTGTATAATGGGCACAAAAAGAATGAGAGAGATCGTTTTTTAAAGAAGAAGAAGAAGAAGAAGAAGAAGGAGAGAGAGAGTGAGAGTGAGATTCGATCTGTCTCGGGAATGGTCGACAGCTGATCTTTCGTCTATATATGTGTGTCGAGTAAAAAATTAACTTGTACGTTCTCTCCCGTTTTTTTTTTTTTGATTCCATCTTGAATCACTCAATCAAGCAATCGAATGATAAGGTATGGTGACGGCAACGACAATCACCACACATACAAATCGTTCTAACAGACATGTGAATGCTTCGACAATTAGATGCAATGAATGAATCAGTAAGAACAAGAAAAAAAAATATAGAAAAAAGAAAGAATGAATGATGTGCAATCGACTATGGAAGAATGAACATAGTAAAGAGAAGAGAAAGAAGAACAAGAGTACACACAGTTGGTGCCAGACATTACAGTCAACCTCTTATATCTTTCGATACAACATCCGGTGTCATTTTATTCTGTAAAGAGAACAACATATAGTTGATGATGGGTGAATGTTGTTAAACTCTTCCACATATTGCTATGCCTCATCAATTCAATATGTTCATATAGAGATTTTAGAATTAGATACAAACTTATCAAAATATCTCATGTGTAAACTTCACATTCTAGTATTTTATATAATTGTTTAAATGATCAATGATGCATTTGAATAGATATATATTATATCTGTTAAATTTCATTATTACCATTTTCTTAAAAATTAATATTTACGAATAATTGAAAGCTTAACCATAATCATATATTTTAGTTCTAACAAACTGTTGCTTTATAAGTCCAATATCCAATGGCAGTAGTTGAGAAAATAGTCAACAGATTTTGCTTGTGTTTTTTAATTAAAAATATAGATTAAGTTTCTTTATTTGTCGAAATTGAATTAAATTTCAATTATAGATGTAATTCTAAATTAACTTAATCTTTCGAAAAAGATGATCAAATCATTCTTATAAATAATGAATAAATTCAAGTTTACGACAATGTCATATATTCTTACTTGGGTAAAAAAAAAAATAGCACCGAAAACGATATAAGATGGTGCAAATAGTAGAGGCAACGATGTTCGTTTGCTAGAGAAAATACGGGTTGATGAATTATGATGAAAACTAATGGAATAATACATCTTTTCAAATCGTTTAAGATGCAGTTTTAAAAGATGGAAATGATCGCTCTGTACAAGGCATATAAAAGAAAACAATGAGGTTTGAAGAAAAAACCAAGACTGAAATAAATTATTCAAGATTTTATTCTATCAAATGTCAAATGTAATTGCCGTGATTATTTACACATGGTTGCATTCCTTCAAGTCATTGATTGAAAGTTTTTTTTTCTAAACATCTTTGTTATGGCATGGTGCAAGAACTGTGGGTTGCTGTCATCGAGTATATTCTTTTTGATCAGATCGAATAACCTGAAATTATATGGTGGCAAATTCTGACACTTTGATTCTTATCCAATAGTTTTAATATCTTTCGATTCGGAATACTTACGATTGACCAAAAGTTCTGGTAACGTCAAATAAAAATATAAAGATAAGGAGATATTTTTAATTGTATTTTATCAAATGCTCAGAATAGTTGTCATGATTATTTATACCAAATTTGATCCTTTCTAATAGTTTGTTAAAAGTTTTTTTCAATTATGTTTCTAAAAAAGTTTTAGCTACCTTGGAAACCGCATGAGCACGCCCTATTTCATTTATTTAATCAGTTGAACTACATTCGACAGAATTACTTAATCATAGATTACGTAGTGTTAGGTATGATGAATATGGCGGATGTAACATTATATTGATGTCTTCTTCTGTCACATAATTAATAACATTGCATGAGTATGAAGTCAATGACGATCGCCAACCACCTTTGAACCTGATGTCTCTGTCAGTTTCCATAGTTCATTAATACAAGGCTTCGGATAATTTTCAATGTAATACTTGTGACTTACAGTCTTGCCTTTATCTGCACACAGGGCTATTTGATTTAAAGAAAATACCAAGGAAAGGTTTAGTTCCAATCTCTCTTCATGAACAATAGTTTTTGACGATCCATCTCCAATAGGTCAGCTAGCATCAAATGACTTCAGACTTATCTGTAATAAAATAAATCCACATCTGAATGGCTGAAAATTTTACGAAAAAGTGGATATTTCTGCTGATAATGACGTTTTGAAAGTGGAAATAATTAATAGTTCTTTTTTCGATCCTGCATTTTCGGGAAAAGTTATGCACATTTATTGCGTATGTGCTGTAATGTACTGGTTTCGAATCATTTTTCATTATTTCTGGTGATTCAGTGTTTATTCAGATCAGCGGTATTTGCGCTTTCGTATATTAGTATATTATGTTAGAAGAATTTATTCCTGCCAAAGAATAGTCTTTCTCCTTATATGGCACAATTACATAATCTTTTATCAACATTCATTCTTTCTCTTTTAGTATTTTTTTTCTTGTGGTATAATGGGAGTATGTCAATGAAAAGGAATGTATATATTTATTTTTATTTTTTTTTGTTGCCTTTTTTCAAATTGAATTAAAAAAGAAAGGGTCTAACACAGTATGTTCTGATCTTTATTTGTTGATTAGTGCAAACCGCTGCCAGTCACATTGATCATTGTTAAATCTCTAATAAGTTTGATATTTTCGGGTGTGGATGTGGATGCGCTTATGCGTGACCGTGCTCGTGTCCGTTTTTACATTGTGTAACCACAGTCACAGGCACAGGCACATAGCCGCATACCCATATCAACATCCTTTTCGTTTTGCCTCCGGCGCAGATGGGAAAATGCTTCGATTGACAGCTTTATTCGCCTTAATAACCGTTACTGGATAAAAGGTGGAATGTAGCTTCAAGAGAGAACGTTTGTTGACAAGCATACATACATGTACCTGCTTATATGTACACAAGAAGGGAAAAGAACTGTATTCGTTGCTTTTGTTTGATGAATGTTGTTAAGGTATGGTTATTGTCTTTTTTTTTTAAATTTATTCTTACTGTGCCATTTTTCATTCGGTTCACAGATAAATCAATAACATAACACATACAGAGAACAGAATTACAAAGAATAGAAAATAAACAATCTTGGCGAGGCAGCTATGACCATGTCCACATGTATTGTTTTTCCTTTCCTTCATTGCGTCTATTCTTCCATCACCGTATATCTTTTATATTTAAAATCGAGGTCACATACCATGCCGAGGGAAGGAATCGAACCTTCTGATGTCTGACTAATAGTCAGATGCATAGAACCACTATGCCATCCTCGGCTAGGTATGGTTATTGTCGTGAGCCTCAGTATATGTAGATGTATATTCGTGATCATACATGACGAACAAAATTCTGTCAGGTTGCTTATTTCGGCGGTGAAGAGCATGAGCATCTGTTTATTCTAAGTTGGGTTGACTGTTATACTATGTGTCCGACATACATGTCGAGAGATGGAAATAGAATGGATTATTAGAGACGAACAAAGAGACTTACACTGAGATTTTGTGAAAGACAGGAGCTGACGCAGAGGGGAACGATTAATGAAGAGAGAAGACGAGAAAGCGAGGTGGAGAGATCGAGAAGAACGATAGATAGGGGTAGATATATAGAAAAAAAAAGATTCCATGAGAATCGTTCGCCACTGTATAATGATCGGTTCTCTATTTCGTGAATGTTTCAAAAACATAACGAGCAACGCAAATCGATGCATCCATGCGTCACATTAATATATCCGAACTAGTTATACAGTGACTTAAACAGCGATTTGAAAAACAATGCATTTCCTTTCTCTCCTCATGGTTCATCGAAAAAAAGAGCCAACAGGTTCTTCTCTTCGCCAACATATATGCATTCTTCAACACCGCGTTGTTTTTAACGCACACGTCACATTATCTTTTGTTCTCTTGCGCTCGTTTGACCAACAAAAGCTCGTTAGCACAGTCTCTTTAAGGCTCAAATGTAAAACTCACATACGTTCTCTAGCGTCATTAAATTAATACAAAATATGTGAAGTGAAAAATTTCTGGTGGACTATAGGTGTTTTGCAGGATAATCGATTACAGGAGTAAGGACATCTCTAATGTCTGCATTTTGAACGAAAAGGTTTTTACTTTCTCTTCTAGTTCTATATTTGTTTGTACTGTTACTATTCATTCATTATTTTTCAGTTTTTAAATTCGTTTTTCTTAATTTAACATTTTTATTATTATAATCATTGAGTTAATTGACAAATAAGTCTGTTGTACATATTCATGATATCTATAGCAGATCTTACGTACTATTATATATATTAATTAACTCACTTAATGATATTCATTATTTTTTTCAAAATTATAATTTGAGCCATTTTGCAACAAAACTCTAGAAATTTGTACTAATTCTTGTTAACAAAAAATATGAAATAAAGTTCCAAAATTCAGTTGTCGTGCTGAATGTGTCAACTCGAGATTTTTTGCTTTGTTTGACTTAAAACTTACACTCACTATTTTCTTCGAAGATATATGTGAATTCCGCAAAACGAGAGAACGAACAATTTTCATTCAATACTAGTATTAATTCGCATGACTCTTGATAGCTCCTTAAGTATGAAGTGAATTAATATATTGTGTATCTCCTTCGGCTTTAGTTGTGATGCAGTTATGCACATAATAATCTCGCGTGATATATTGACATTCATTTTTCTCGTTTTCACGAACTATATGTTTTCTTACCTTGATATTTTAAACGATAGTTGACCACAATGAGTCGATAAAATGATTAAAATTTCATCTCAAACTTTCATGTCTAAAGTAGGGGTGAGAAAGTTATTGTTATTTTTTTTTGTTATTATAACAATAACATTTACTTTTTGATTCAAAAACATTAATGAAACAAGTGTAAGCATAGTTTGTGCGTACATCAAAAAATCACTTTATTCATACAGTATCTTTATTACCATTTGATATAAGAACCAGCCGTAAATATTTTGAGAAATCATAAAATAACTTTTTTTGTTATTGTTATCCAATAATAACAATAACAATAACAATAACAATAACAATAACAATAACAATAACAATAACAAAAAAAGTTATTTTATGATTTCTCAAAATATTTACGACTGATTCTTATATCAAATGGTAATAAAGATACTGTATGAATAAAGTGATTTTTTGATGTACGCACAAACTATGCTTACACTTGTTTCATTAATGTTTTTGAATCAAAAAGTGAATGTTATTGTTATAATAACAAAAAAAAATAATAATAACTTTCTCACCCCTACACTCCACACCCACACCCACACTCACACCCACACCCACACTCACACCCACACCCACACCCACACTGCACACCCCACACCCACACCCACACCCACACCCACACCCACATCCCACACCCACATCCACCCACACCCCACACCCACACTCGTAACTAAGCTGGAAGCAAACTTGTTAATTTAAGTAAGATGTTGCATATCAAAACTGCCATATTTGATTCAGACTCATTGCCGATTATTTGTTTATTTAGTGATCTTGAAAACGACGAAAAAAACAATTTGGTAAAAATAGTAATTACCTGAAAACGAAATAATGAGACGCTGTAGCAGTAGTAGCATCGCCGTATGTTTCAAGAGAAGAACGGGAGCAAGAGAGTATCGACTTTTTTTCAAAATAAAACACTTCACCTTCAATAATAACCTCCCCACACATCGTAGAAATTTCATAAAATACTGTCAATTGACAACAAAATTGGAATGTGAGTTTCTGATATTTGTGTACAATGTACAGTGAACAATCTCTAGAGAAGACGTGCATATTAGATGCCGATGAGCGACGCATTTGTAAACCATCATTTTTTAAGTTATTCTATGTGCATTTTCCAATGATATAAAAAAACAGATTAAGCAGTTTTGTTCAGTTCTTCCAAACGATCTCGTGTAGATGTCGGAGAACTGAACCATATCTCTCTATCAAGCAGGAAATGTTCCATTTCAAGCTGAAATGCTTCAACCACGTAAAGTCAGAAAGAAACGCTTTTTTTTGCAAACACACTACCCTTATTCGACCACATCACTACAAGAGAAAATGAACAACAAAAAAGAGAATTACTCCATCCATGTCTTCATTCACAAGCAGAAGTCAAAAACGGTGAGAGAGAAATGGATTATTTTGTTTTTTCAACTGAAGGAGTGTTTCTAAACCCCTCCCCGTAATAGAAGCCCCTGTCATATTAGAAGCCCTGCTCCTATTAGAAGCCTCCTTTAAAGGATCTATGCAGCAAAATTTTCAATTTTTCCCAGCAAAATCCAGCCAAAGTTTGCAAGGCCTAATAGAAGCCCCGGGGGGCTTCTAATATGGGAGGGGGTTTAGTAGAAATGGATTTTTTCTACAAGAAACAGTTATTTTTTAAAGGGAAATGCTTTATCCATATCTCCACTCACAAGCGGAAGTCGACAAGACTGGGGCAGAAATGGTTGATTTTACTTTTTTCACCTTAAGGGGTGTTTCCGGTAGAAATGAATTTTTTCTATTAAAAACAGTTTTTTTAAGGAGAAATGCTTCATTCATATCTCCACTCACAAGCAGAAGTGGAAGAGAATGAGAGAGACGTGGATCACTTTGTTTTTTCGGCTTAAGGAGTGTTTCTAGTTTGAAAGAAAAACCATTTCTCTTTAAATTCAAGTATATGTACAATATCATAGAATAGATTGTATGTATATATATATTTTTTTATTCTTTCTTTCCATTTTTCCTTTATGTGTATGAGTTTATGTTGAGTGAATCATTTCCTCATAAAGTGGAACAATTTCCCCCATCGCCTGGTCCAATTGTCCATTGCTGCATCAACACCCACATCCACTCCCACACCCACACCCACACCCACACTCATACCAACACCCGCACCCACACTCACACTCACACCAACACCCACACCCACCCTCAGATTAGATTCTCGAAAATCATCCTTTACAACACGGAAACAGGTGAGAAGAATCAGTTGATATTATTTTCATATTCTTTAGGTGTTACCAATCCAAATGTATAGAAATGTCGATATATTACTTCCACGCATTGTTTTGATTGGGTGTGGACAAAGATAATATTTACAGCAACACTCTAACTCACTCCGACACATACTCCCACCTACACATTTACACACCTAAACCACACACAGAATGAAGCTCGTGTAAATTTGCTGTCGTCTTCGGTCTTTTTTTTCTCTGCGAATGATGAAANCGATCTTGATCGTAGATTAGGATCGGACTACTCTGAAGTGGTCTGCGACCAACTCAAATCGGGTCAGATCCCAGTATTGTACCTGCTAAGTTTTCGGAATTGAAAAAATTAAATTGAATAAAGTCAAAAAAAATCTAGTAAATTGCTTCGAGAAAAAGAAAAATTTTGAGAAATCAAAGATCAGGTTCGATCCTGAACATACTGGAATTTTGGTAACAGGGCACTTAGAAATACTATGCAATAGTACCCATAACTGGGTATTTGATCAGTACCTTTAAGTAACCAATTACTGTGCATTTTGTAGCAGGGTACTTGCTAAAGTACTACCTAGGTATCTGAAAGTACCTACAAGTACTTTGGTACCCAAAAGTTCCTGTGACATACTGGTAACGGGGTAATTTTTCGGGTACCCTTAACTCAGTACATTCTCTAGGGTAGTTATCTACATTATTTCCGTTATATTTCTGCCAATGACAAGAGAAAAAAACACTACTAAACAATTTTCCTCCGTCGATGTCAGCAAGACGAGTCAAGAAATGCTATTTGTATTTTATCTACTATCTGGACAAGAACGTAAAAAGGAATGTTCTCTGCGAGTTGTTTTTCTGTCGATATTAAGGCAAATAAACTGGCATCGAATGATAACAGTTGATACATGCTCATTATTTCTATCATATCTACATATCATCTGAACTCGTTTGACGATTTTTATAAAAATTTTCGATGTAATTTAAGAAAGTCTTTTTTTTTTATCAAAAATTTGTAGAATATTTTCTTGATAGATTTGTTTTCATGATTACATAGTATATTAGTTCATTTCATGGCATGTTTAAGAAGTATTTCAACAAAAAAAAAAGAAGATTTTTGTTAAATAAGTAGTGCATTTATTTTATTTTATTCTTATCGATTATTCATTCCTATATACAATTTTATTCGAAACATCGGATGTTCTCTTTCTTCTATTACGTTGTCGTTGTCGTTGTTTTTATTTTTATTTTTCGATTAAGCAAACGAAAAGAAACACCTATTTACCTTCATTTGTTTGTTACTTATTTTGTATTCTATATCGAAAATAAATATGTATTAATCACATATTCAATCAAGCAATAAGCATAAAAGATCATTTATTTTCTAAAGATTTTGTTTCTAATTATTTAGATTTTGCTTATGTTTATGATTTTGAAAGCACATGAAAATGACTATCTAAACATCATTATAGCTAATGTACAATAATAATTAAATGAATATTGAGTTTTGTAAAAATCATTGGTTAATGATTGGTATTTTTTAGATTATTCAAATCTAGTCGATTAGCATGAATTTATCTAAGTTTGATAAACTTCCACCTGAATTAATCGTAGAAATAAGTGATTATTTAGATGGATGCGATCTTTATTATGCATTTTATGGATTAAGTCAACGTATTAATACAATACTCGAGTAAGTTTTATTTTAAAATCTCATAGAAAAAAGAATTTCTTCCATTTCTATTCACGTTCAGTCAACAATGTCATTGTCTTTACGTAAGTTTTATTCATATATCAAAAATAAAATTTGATTTATATTGCAATCGTATTCTACCATACATAAATACTCGTATTGTCTCGTTAACATTATGTGGTGATAATTCATCAACACCTGGTCAACTTACATTATTCTTAACTCGATTTAATTCTCTAGCGAGTTTATTTACCAAACTTGAATCGTTCAAGTTAATTGATTATACTAAATTAGATGTAGAAATTCTTTTACCTCATTTTCCTTTGTTGACTCAACTGAAATGTTTGTCAATTGGAGAATATAAACGTTTAATGCCATTTACTATAAATGAAAATGAATTAATCAATGAAAATGTGATACTACCTATGTCACTGTGTACTTTAGCATTTCCATATGAAGTTTCAAATGAATGGATTCAAACATTGAATATAACAACATCATTCATAGAACGATTGCATATTCATCTTATTCATATGAATGTATTGTTTTCGTTTTTACAAAGATTTCCTTATTTAAAACATTTAACTGCTGTTCTAACTGGTATTAATCAAAATACTTTACCAATAGGAAATACTTTTCAATCTAATGTTATATTACATAGATTACGATATTTGAACGTAAATATTACACAAAACGTAAGTATATAATTTACTTTTCTGAAAATATTTGAAGATTTATAATGAAATTTTGTATTTTTATTATAAGAATTTAGAAATCGTGTTGTTATTTGTTCTAGGTAATTTTTGATAATTTTGCTTGGCTTCTTAGAAGTTTGACGGAACTTCATTCATTATCACTTGAAGCACTTAATCCTGAGTTGGAGTTTTTGCAAGCTTATCGCTGGGAAACAGTTTTACCATCAAAACTTTTTTCATTTCGCTTTGATATAACCATGACACTACCAACAAATCCTGACCATCTTGAACTATTAGAACCATTCAAAAGTCAATATTGGATATCCCGAGGTTGGTTTGTTCAATGTCGTTTACGAGATCGTGGTCGTTTTTTCCGTTTATCTACTATTCAATCGCCTATCATCACTATTCTTTATTGGCCAGATGATGAGATATTACTTGATTCAACAATCACAGCCGTATATTCAAATGTTACTCATATTGAATTATGGTGGAATTTATCGAAATCGACTCAAGCAATATGTCCTAATGTGCGTTCTATTCAATTGTATGGTGCTGGTAATAATAAAGATGAACCTGTTCATCCAAATATTTTGGCTATTTTACAAAATCCATCACTTGAACATATTATTATTAATAATAATCTACCAATTACTCATATTAGATTTGCATCAATTCTTGGTAAATCATCAGATAATATTCAGACGTTGACTTGTTCTGCTAATTGGTTACTATTAATGTTAGAAGATAAACAATTCGAATGGATTTGTCTATTAACAACAATGCGTATTCGTAAATTGATTGTTAATGCTGATGATTATATTGTGTCTAATACGAATCTAATTGCTTTCTGTCGAACATTTATTAATTTACAGGAAATAACAATGAAGATGAAATCAAAAGAAGATTTTATTTTTCTTTTAAACACGCTTGAAAACTTAACTATGGCAAATATTGAATTACCCAGTATTGCTCTCGATAATATTACTAATAATATGAAATTTATTGAAGAGAATACAATACTTGTCGACTTTGTCATTCGTAAACAAGTTATTTCGTTAGATACTTGTAGATTGATTTTATGGATTGGTTCACGTCGCACTTCAAATCTTCAACAAACAAAAAGTGATCTATATTTACAACATCCAATTATTCATCAAAATATGTAATAGATTTTATATTTATTGACTAAATAATACTAAATTTATCCTATATACATATATTTTATGAAAAACAATAGAAACATTCTGTATTTCATTTTTATTTTTTTTTATAAGATCATTCAATAGTTCAGCTCTTTAAAGTTATTAAATAAAAAAAAATAAAGTAAAGACTCGTTCCAATGAAATTTTTTTTTTTTTTTATATAAATGAAGCAGTTTCTATTCATGAGGATGTGATTGTGACGGTGGTTATTCTCTTCACTTAAGACTACACCCACATTTTATCTAGCCTTAAATGTAAACGCTAGACAGATGAAATAGTATTGAACTTTTATCAATGTTTCAATAGTGAGTTTTGGAAATTCAATAAATGATCAGGATATAGTACACATTTTATTACAATTCTGTATACGGCTTCTCGTTTGTGATTGTTTCCTCTATTCTTTTTCAAATGAAATTCAAGGGCGTAGCCATGAAGATCTGGAATCACAACTCCCATCACCTAGGCATTTCATTACTATTTAAGAATTAAAATCCTACTTGAAATATGAAAATGAGACTAAATGGTACTTATATAGAGAATTAATTTAAGAGGTTAGGTATACAGTTTATTTTTGTCATGGCGATGTATGAATTTGTAACAATAGTCAGCAATGATGCACACTGCAATACATCAGAACAAAATGTAGCAATATTTGTTGTATCTTTTTTCGAGAATGTACAAAAACAAACTCTTTCCTATTCATTTATTTAGGAAGTAGCAGTTTCAATTTGCCAAACAGCTCGCTGAGAACAATCTTGAATTCATCATTGTTCCATGACATGCTTTAGACCTGTGCTAGAGCAATCTTTTCGCAATTTTAGTTCAATGCTAAAATAAATATTGTTTCGATGGTGTGAACTTGCTTCCTTTTCTGGGTAATGATCCACGACTTTTTCTTGTATTGTGTGTGCTAACTGATAGTATGATTTACACCTGAACATCGATAAAAGCAGAAAAAGAAGCTTATTACGAAGTAAAATTTTGTTGTTCGTTGCTAAGAATTTCTTTTGAATCGATGATTTATTCTTCCTTCTTAAGCACAAAAAATATTTGCATATTGTTCGTATGCATTATTGTAAATTTGATATATTTCACATTTCAACATTCAATCATATATATAGTGTTTCCTAGTTAAAGCTGCATGAATCATGTCATCTACAGTCGTGTGCACTTGAAAAAGATTTTAACAAGATTTCCAACGTTATATAGTTGGTATAAACATTTGTACTATTTTGATAATGGCGACCAGAGATGGACGGGTCGCGGTGTCACACCGCCTCGTCCATCTCTGATGACGACATATTTAATTTGATACCAATGAAAGGCGTACAAACACGTTACTCGTAGAGCCTACATATTACTGATTACGCTGGTATCTATTGGCATTTTTTGGATGAAAGATGATTTGTCTAATGATCACAGGATACAGAAAATTATTCAAAAATATCCGATTTGACTAAACCTGTCCTTTAATCTCACGAGAAATTGTGAGTTACCACGTATGGGATGTGGATTCGAGGATTTTGTTCATTGACACTATATCCATCTCAGTGAAAAGCCTTCGGTACAACAGTTTTTTAGTAAACCATACAGAAATATATTTGCAGTCGATCATGTCTGAAAAGATTTACGAGAGCTGGAGATGGTTTAAATATATTTGAGATTAAAAAGGAGGAATAAACTGCAGAATATGGACAGTCATTTATCATCGAATTGTAAGGGTATCTTGAAATTCTGCATTTCAAGGAGAAAGATGATGTTATTTTTTTCGAATTTTCAAGATGCTCACTTGCTCATTCGTCACACGATATAAATTATGGAAGCTTGTTTATTGATAGTTCTATTTAGAAAAGTACTTCAATGTCATTAAACTGTACTACTAATTGATCACTTTTTCTGAGTATTTTATTGGTTAAGAATTCTACATCACATTTTCAGTGTGACGATGGAGATCTCGAGATTGGCTGACGAGAACCGAAATTTTCAGAGAAGCGAGAAGACAATTAAGTAAAGGCTTTAAGCTAAAACAAGTATTTTTTTACCTAACCATCAGCAGAAAAATGAGAATTCTTCAGTATTAGCGGGATAACTCCCTTCTACTTTTACATGTCTGCTTCAATACCATCAATTCGGATGTGTAAATATGTATATCGAACGGAATCATAGTTTTTATTTCTATTACGGAAAATATTTACATCAGTTCTCGTGGGCGGTTTTGAATCCAGAAAACAATCGCACTTTATCACCTACTTGATATATGTCGATGAAACGTCGTTTCGGGTACTTAAAGAATCGTAATGTCTGTGTTATTGGAAATACTAACAAGATCACTCTTTGAGAAGCAAAAGAATTTTGTTCTCAAGGAAATTCTGACAAATTTTTTCTTCTGAATTTATAATAAACCAGAGAGAAAACTTTTTGCGAACAAAGCTTCTCTAAATCGATGAACATGTGAAGTTGGCTATTAACGTCTGCAAATTGACATAAGAGAAGTTCAAAAACTAAACGCTTTTCATATTAAAATGTGCAAAGTTTTGTAATTAATTTCATGTGTTCACTAAGTGAATAAATATAATCGTAAGTTTAGGAAGAACCATTACATGAAACAATTCTGATTAGGATATTTAGCAGTTTATTATCGTCACTCAACAGATATAATGTCATTAAGATTAAAGCTAAAACTATTCTTGGTAGTTGTCAAATTAAATCTATCCACTATTTTATCAAGGACTTTTGCATGCTCGTGTATAGTCACATGTTTACACAAATCCTTTCTATAGACTGAATGTTTCGTCATAAGGTAGCACCAAAGACCGTGTCAGATATGTCTAAATTTTAGCTAATCTACCCTTGAGAATAATATGATGGAGATAATCAAGGTACTTCTTAACGAGTAGAATAAATCCATGATGTTTTACATCTTAATCCGACAGAAATCCCAATGAAAGCTTTTTTGTAAATTTTTGTTTTCGTCTTTTCTTTTCGTATTTAAGTCTTATCTCTTAGACATAATTACATAAAAGATAAGAAAGAAAAAGAAAAAAGAAAATTATATTTAATGCGGCAGCTGTGTATTACAATACTTGCTAAATGACAAGAAAATAAAAGTAAATCAAAGCAATATTATACACGTATAATATAATGTAAGTTTCTTCATTATTATTCTGATTGACATAATAGGACCTATAATTCATAATATATTCATTAGTATGTAGAAGATTCGAAGCAAGCGAGAACAAAAGAGGATTTCTACTATATTGGAATAGAGGAGATGTTTGTATGAATGAGATTGGTAGATAATTCGTATGTTTTGTTTTTCTGTATTAGTTTAATTGTTCGAAACAATATTCAGAATGAAAATGATTATTCTTAATCATTAACAGTACAAAAATGCTAAACTTAATTGACTAATTAAATGGTTAGTATATTTAACCTTCATGGATAATATAATGGACAGAGACAAGTTGCTCCGCAGCGAGTAGAAAAGATTCATCGTGTTTGAAATTTAATTCCACATGGATTATGCCGAAAAATTTTTGTTCCAGCACCAAAAAAACATAAGCTATATATGCGTCTTTTCTTTCAAAACATTTTCTCTTCTTTTCAACTAGTAGCATACTGTTGGTGTTTTTTTTCTTCGAGGTAGAGAGACGTATTGAAAAAAAAATGAGAGACCAAGGGCAAACGAAAAGAATCAGAAATGACATTCAAGTCATAAAAACCGATAAGATAGAGTAGTATACAGAGATCGAGAGGTAAAAGAGAATATATTAGTCTAAATAGTGATATATTATTGTCGATGGCTATGGCCAACGCAACTAGTAAGAAGACATAAATTGAATAGCGACAGTAGTGAGAAGTTACGTTTTTACAAATTTTTAAAATCAATTCATTATGTTTATTACAGTTTTTGAGTAGCCCAAGATTAGTACACTGAAAAATACCTCGAAATCACTGCGAACTATAACAGATGTTTTGGAGGTGTCTGTCGAGCAGGATGAATGAAGAGAGTTCACCTTTCTCGCTATATACTTCAAGATTCATGCTCAAGTCAATAACTTTTATGCTCACTTCTGTAAATTTTGCTTCGAAAACTCTGGAAAATGATAGAAAAAATGTTGGTGATTACGGTTTTTAGACTTTCGAGCCTGTGAGAAAAGCGTGTCTCGTAGATTGAAATTATCGAAGACACAATGCACTTTGACATACATACCACTTTTATTGGATAAATTTTTAATAGAATATTTGTTGTTTGTTTCTATTGATTAGTCTGAAATTCATTTTGGGTTTAACTCCATATTTTCTGAGTTAAGTGCAAAAAATTTTTATAGATGGCGCCATAAATTTCTCTGATTTCGTATTTTTCTCAGAAAACGTTATTTTAAACCCACAATGAATTTTAGATTAATAAATAGAAATCAACAGCAAATATTCTATTAGAAACTTATCCAATAAAAGTGACGTATATGTTAAAGTGCATTTTATCTTACAGATTCACCAGACCCTAGATCACTTGTATTAGCGCGACATGTAAGGTTTTCGGCATATGTTTATCAGACATATGTTCCAATTGTGATCATCAGTGTATGAAATATGTATCGTTCGTGTTCAATTATGCTTAGGGATACTATAAAGGCATTTTGTTCTCTAAAATAGTGGTTTGTTAGTTTGAAATTTCTGACTGGTTTATTCAATGGCTAATAGAAATTTTTTCTCGTTGTAGTAATTAATTTATTAGTTGTGTTTTGGGTGCTTCTTCTCAACTTGAGATTTCAAACTACTAAATAAAATGGAACAATTACAAAATCTTCCATTCTCGTCAATTGTCGATGCTCTTGAATATCAAGCTCAAATAAGACCAGAGAAAATTGCCATTTTGTATCCTGATCCAAATCAGGCTTCAAGAGAATATGCATCTCTTACGTATAGACAATATAATAATGTTGTTAATAATCTAGCTAATAAAATTTCAAAATATTTACCATGGTCTTCATCGGATGAATCAATTACCTGTGGTCTCTTGGCAGTTGGTGGCATAGAATATCTGTTATCTCAGTATGCATTATTAAAATTGCCCAATATTATTATGTTTCCAATATCAGCCAGAAATTCTCAAGCAACAGTGGAACATTTATTAGAAGTAACAAAGACAGCTCTTTTACTAACAACAACTCAATATTTACCAATGATAAAAATAATTCAACAACAACAACAATTTCAATCATTAAAAGTTATTTTTTTGGATAAAGATGAATTTATAATTGAAGACTTATTAAAAAACAAAGATATCGAATGTCCTACGACATCAGATATTATCACATTGAGAAAAAACAAAGATAAAGAATTTAATAGAGTAATTGTAATTCTTCACAGGTAAGAGTTTTTATTTTTTAAAGTATCTGACTAAATTTTTTCCAATTATCATTATTTCTTCGTATCTATCGTTCTCTACTTTTTTTTCTAGTTCTGGAAGTACATCTCATCCAAAACCTATTCGTTTGACAAATCGTTATTTTCTAGGTACTTTAGCTTTGTATTTATCTATCAATAAAGATTTTTGGCACGAAGACGATGTCATATTGGTATGGGCAGCATTGTAAGTTTGTTTTTTCTGCCAAGTTCAATACAAGGTTTGTATCGATTTTTAGGTTTCATTTACTAGCATTTAATATAACAGTACGTGCTGTTGTAAAAGGATGCACGTTTGCACTGCCGCTCTGTGTTACCTTTCCACCGAAACCAGATGAATTATTGCGCAATATAAAAGTTAAAAATGATATTACAGTCTTAGTCACAGTACCAAGTTTGCTTGAGCAACTTATACGAGAATTACTTTCTGAAAAAAATACTAATATTGGCTTAAAACCACTAGAAAAATTGAAATTTGTTATGTATGGTGGAGCTGGTTGTCCAGATGAATTATGTAGAACATTAGTTGATAATGGCGTTGTATTGATAAGTGCCTATGGTGCAACAGGTAAATTTGTTTTCATTTTCTTTCATAAATTATCTCAATTCAAATCTATTCTTCAATCTTATTTGTTTTGTTTCAAGAAACTGGCATGATTCTTGTGACAAATATTAAACCTTATAATAAGAAATGGAAATTTATGCAACTTTCTGATCTTCGAAAAACTTTTCTTCGTATTGAAACACCTCAAAATGCACAAAATCCAAATGAAAAAATTATAGTTCATTTACCAAATGATCCATTCTTAGCAGAAAATGTTTCTAACTCTTCTGATGGTTGTTATACAACTGGAGATATATTTCTTGAAGATCCACCTAATTCTGGACAATATGTTATTGTAGGACGTCAAGATGATACTTTAGTTCATATCACTGGTGAAAAAACAAATCCACTTCCAATGGAAAATATTATTCGACAGTCACCTCTTATTAAACAAGTTGCTATTATAGGTCATAATCAATTTTGTACAGCTGCATTAATTCAATTGAATGTTGAAGAAGCATCTAATTATGATTTTGATGAAATCAAAGAAAAAATATGGGATATTATAGAACAAGCCAATAAAGATGCACCATCTCATTCACGTCTTGTTCGACAACTTGTTAAAATTTTGCCAATGAACAAAACTTTACCTGTTACACATAAAGGAAATTTAATAAGACAAAGAGTTAATCAAGAATATTCGATATTAATTAGTACGATCTATGATCAATTTTTAAATAAAAAATATCAAGAACAACAAAAAAATGAAACTATTCATAAAAAAGAACAATTAAAATGGACAAAAGAAACAATAAAAAAGTATTTAGAAGAAAAATTGAAATTAATTATGGAGAATATTAATGATTCTTCACGATCAATTTTTGATTTTGGTGTTAATTCATTACAAGTTGTTGAATTAAGAAATTTTATTTGTCAAGATATTTGTGAAATACCAAAAAATTTTCTCTATGAAAATTCTTCAATTGAACAAATGATAGAAAAATTGATTGAATATCTTCAATGTGAAAATATTGAAAATCAACAAACAGATCCATATCATTATAAATTAACTGAACAAATTATTGATAAATATATTGATTTAATGAAATCGAATAAAATTTCATCGATTAATAAAAGAGAAAATCAAAAAACCGAACGTGTTTTTCTTGTCACAGGCTCAAATGGATCATTAGGAAGTTTTATTATTCGAGATTTACTTAAACAATCCGAATCGATTGTTAAACGTGTTTATTGTCTTTTACGTGGTTCAAATACAAAAGAACGTCTCTTTCAATCATTTGAACAACGACAATTAGATATTTCTCTTTTAATAAAATCATTAGAACAAGAAAAACCACGTCTTATTATTTTATCATCATCAATGAATTTAAGTGAAGAACATTTAGGTCAAACTGATTTAATTTATCAAGAATTACAAAATGAAGTAACAGATATAATTCATACAGCATGGAAAATGAATTTTAATCAAACTATTAAAGATTTTGAATATGATTCTATTTTTGGTATTTATAATCTTTTGAAATTAGCAGCTTCAAACAATATGCAATTTCATTTTATTTCAAGTATATCATCAGCTAGTTCTGGTTTATTGAGTTATGTTAAAGAAGAACCATTACCAAGAAATGCCGAAATTGCATTACCACAAGGATATGGACAAAGTAAATATGCTGGTGAACATTTATGTTGGGCAGCAATGAATTTATGGAGTAAATTTTAAATTTGTTTCAAATATTATTTTTTTGCTTTTTCAATTCTTCTTTAGATGTTCCAGTCAATATTTATCGTATCGGACAAGTAAGTGGAGATACACAAAATGGTGTATGGAATACAACTGAAATGACTCCTATGATGATTTATGCTGGTGCTGGACAATTAAAACAAATGCCAAATATTGGACAAGATATTAATTGGATACCTGTTGATGTTTGTAGTGCTTCATTAGTTGATTTAGCATTGAAATCATCATTTGACATATCGATATCAGCTGATCAACGTGTTTATCATCTTCTCAATCCAAATGTTATTACATATGAAGATTATTTAAATTTTCTTCGAGCAGCGGGTTTAAATTTTGATACTGTCTCACCAAAAGAATTTATTGATACAATTTTAACGACAAAGGATTTAACTAATCCACTTATTAAATTATCTTCCTTCTTTGAACAAATCTTTAGTAAGAAAGATACATTGAAAGTTTCGAAATATGAAACTGTAAAAACAGTTAAAAAATGTGAAATTTTAAAAAATTGTCCATCAATTGATTCAAATTTGATTAAATTATATTTAAATCATTGGAAAAAATGTCAAGTATTTAAAGAGTAAATGTTAACTTTACAGATAATTTATAAACTTAAAATTTTACATTGAAGGTACTATTTTTTTTTCTGTTTAACTGTACTTCTAATTTTCAAGCTCTTTTTAAATCTATCTTATTGATTCACATTATATTTTTTCCGTATGCTGAGAGAAACGGTTATAAAGCAGAATAATATCAAATATGCATTTTGTCTAAGCTAAACAGAAAGCAAGCATCAGATCGAACAATAGAAACTGATCATTCTGCAACAGCAGACGGTGAATACGACCTACTGATTTCTTCAGAAATTTCATTATAGGTAATCAAGGATGAAGAATCGGAATACAAGATCAATTGTTAATATCGATGTACTTTCACAAGTAGTTAGTGCATATTAGTTTTTTTCAGAAAAAAAGAATTTTCAAAAAAAACTTTCCTTTTCCTTTTTATAAAAACC
Source organism: Rotaria sp. Silwood2 (assembly GCA_905329745.1). Classification (NCBI taxonomy): domain Eukaryota; kingdom Metazoa; phylum Rotifera; class Eurotatoria; order Philodinida; family Philodinidae; genus Rotaria; species Rotaria sp. Silwood2. The sequence goes on along the minus strand of CAJNSZ010000059.1, from coordinate 239,501 downwards.
TTGTGTACCGATATTGATATCATTCTCTCAACTTATTATTTCGTGTATTTATCTTTCTCATCAATAAACTTGTATTAAATGTGAGATAGTTATATTCTGGAGATTTAGAGTAGCTCAATATATATCATTATCGAGAATGACGGTAAGCTATCCCTTCAGTTTGTCGTCGTCACATGACAATCCTAGGAAACCAATTCGAAGTCGATTCTTGATCGGCAGTACGATCAATTAATGACTGCTATGTGTGTGAAATAGTGGTTGAAGATCCCAAATTAGTAGAATAATGAATTTGCTCAACGTTGTGAATAATAGTGACTTTCGTTGGGCAAACGTTGATAGGAATGACACACAGAAGTGTTCTCTTTCTACTGTGTGTCACTTCATCTTACGAACTTAAGGTATGTATCTGTTAATTTTCAAATAGAAGAGGTAATTGATTGAATGGCTGAATTTTCAAGCTCAACTGCGATCATCGATGATTCAACTACATGAAAATCTGCTGATCTAACAATTCTCATTTTGAAAATAAAATATGTTCTTTGAACATCATATTCATTCACCAAAAAACAACCTTTTCCTCTCAAATCGAGAATTAGTCGCCGTTTAGTTTTCGTCACAAAAAGAAATTCTCTTTCAATTACCTGCTTGTTATTGTTTTTTTTTTTCAAATATTTAACATGTGCAAAAATAATTTGATATTCATGGTATATATGCTGGATATATCACAGGAAATTTATACCATTGAATATTGGTATAATGAATAAAATCTATTTTCTATCACATTAAATTGAACAAAGACTTATTAGGAACATTATGAATTGACGGATTGTTTTTCTCTGATAAAAGAAAATTAGATGACAGTAAATATTTTTTAATTCAACTGATTCTCGTTATCATTATTCACTTGCAGAAGCATAGTCATGAAAAATCATGTATTTTTAAAGTTATTTCAGTAACGACAAAAAACTGTACTTTTCTCGTCTACATAACTTTGAAATTTTAGCCAATTACATCAAAATACTGCAATTGTTGAATGAATTATTATTCTAAGAAAATTTTGATTTTACAATGATTGATGCGTTCCATATCAAGTTGTTACAATGTTTTTTTTTTGGAAATATTTCGTTTCCTATATATTTGTGGTTTCAATTTATTTCAAATAGATATATTTAGATAATTACATTCAAGTTATACATTCATGATTGAACAATTTTTTAAAAATATTTCTATTTTTTTTCACTCTGTAGACAAAATTTCTTTTAAGTCTCGCATAACTTTTGATGAAGCAGCTTTTGCTGGTAATTGAATATTTCTTTCACGGTGCACAGCACAATTTTCTTGACCAAATCTTATTCCATCGACTTGCTCTCGAATTTGTTTTCCATTGATAGGTAAATCATATAAAGTACCAACCAGATCGAAAATTTCTTCAGGATTCAGAATATCTGTCATATCTTCTGATTCTTGCTGCTCTCTTATTGCATTTTTAAATAGTTCCATATTGTTTGCAAATTCGTCCATCGTTTTTCGTAGACCAGCTATGACTTCATCATTGCGAGCGCCGGCACTCTGCTTCATCTGTTCTTCACGAATGAAGTATTGAAGATACTCCAAAATATCATCATTTATTGGAAGAATAGAATTTGCATGAAGAAATTTTGCTAATTGTTTATAAACATCTTGAATTTTTGCTGCTTCATCTCGTAAATCACTAATACGTTTATCGATATCATTCAGAGAAACTTCTTGATTTCTTTCACTGTGTGAAGTTGTCCTTGAATTTATATGAGTACGACTTATTTTGTATTCATAAGTGATATGCTTATGTTGCAACCAATGACAGTCACATACTGTACAGAAACCTGAATAAACAAAATAGAGTTCATATAAAAATCACATGAGAATATTCATATCAGTCAAAAAAAAAGCAATAAGCCCAGTCAGATTAGATATTTCATCATATTCGTTAATTTTTTTTCCTCGATGAACTACTGATGACAACGAAACATTCTAATGATTAAGATACTAATAATTGTGATACATTCACATAGAAATCAATCGTTGCAGATGACATTGTGACATACGGTCTGACTTTAGTTCAGAATTACAGGTAACCCTAATTGTATGAAAGATATTGAGCTATTGAATCTATTACTAGACATCATTCCATATTGAAAGGCAGAAGTATTCTTTATTCTATCGAATGATGAAAACAATTCTGTTCAGTATTTGGAACATGGAAGAAACAATCATCGTACAATGCTAATTTCTGATCATGAATCGGAAGTTTGTCTCTTCTTTTCTAACATGAGAATAAAGATGAATGTTGCTCAAGGATTAAAACGGATTTTTTTTTATATGAAATAGTATGATATTCTGCGAAATAGTTTTATTCTCTATGCTTGCAAAACGCATTCTTTTATCAAAATACATTTTTAAAGAATAGCATACGAATGCAAAAATTCCTTTTTTTAACAAAAAAACCTAATTTTCTTAAACGAACTATATAGCACCTAAGCCTTTTACATAGTAAAATGTCTTTCATCATTTCCAAAGTCGACTGATTTCGATTGCAATAATAATGAGTAAGAATTTATATTTATATTTGTAGAATGCAATGAAATAAATCTCTCTTTGAAATAGAAGACTGCAAGTCTTCATTTGTGGCCAATCTATTTTCATAATTTCTAATTAGAGAAGTTTTCCGAAAGGCAAATGAATTGTTAGAATTTAATAAGTCTAGCAATAATGTTGGGTACAGTCTAGTAAGTTTTTCAGCTCGAAGTTCTGAAAACTCAGCATATTTTAATGTAAGCATCCTAATTAAAATTTCAATTTTTCGAGAACTAAAGAGAAGAAGTTTTCGATTATGTTCACTACAGTATCATTGCAGGAAGGAGTTTATTAGAGAACGCGAATAAAGTAACTTCGATGTATCGCATATATATTGTTATTTCTCGAATATACAAAAACTTTTTACATGAAATATTTGCAATACATATGTTTATATATGAAAAGGAACGACCAAACACAAGATTTGGTGTTATCATCTAGTCAGATTTTTCAACGGTATCTGTCCCAGTATTTTATACAGGATACAGACTGACAGGTGGCGTCTCTCTGAAGATCGAGTTGACTCTTTTTTCGAGTTTGTAGTTTTTCTACTGTATATTATGTGTGTGCGCTCTCAAAAATAGGTATCCGCTGTTCCAGAGTTTTAAATCATCGTTCCAAATAAGATAATTTGGATAAAACACTAATCTGTTCAGTCTTGCTCTCGGTCTCAGTGTGACTAATAGCAATCCTGCATATCCTCACTAGTGGTACATCAATGATTTTCTTCAGATAAACTATTTTATTTTCTTACCAATACTTAATAATGTGCTGAGAAACTAAATACTGAAATAAAAAGACTTTTAATAGTATATTACCATCTTCCGGATTCATTGCTGTGCATTCTTCCAATTTTGGATCATATAGTGTTTCTTGTACGACACCGTTTAAATAACATTCATCATGACATATATGTAGATATTCAATTCTTTTTTCATCGTCTACATCAATAATTCGACAACAGTTTTCACCTACACACACTGTTCGTGGATATCTCAGTTGGACAACTTTAGCATTATTCTGTGGTATTCCTTCTGATGCAATTTTAGGATTAGTGAGAACTTTATTTTTATGTGCTTGAGCAAGTTGAATATTTTCTTCGATAAGTTTTGCTGTTTCAGCAATTGGACGTGGAAGTTTTCGAATAAGTTGTTCAGCTTCATTCAATGAAATTGTATTAGATACGGCATGAAGTGGACGTGTAACCATATGTAACATAAGACGACTATATTCTTTGACAGAATGATTCCAACTTCTAGTATAACTTTGTGTTTGTTGATCATCCAATTGAATACCATTTTTACGTATCGCTAAGTAACGAAATGGTTCATTATCAAATAAAAATGTATTGTTCATTGAAAATGGTATTTCAACGCCATGTTGGTCTCGATGATTGCGCAATATATTTTCAACAAGTTTTTTTGTGTTACCTGGTGCGAAGAAAGTTGCTCGAGCATTTGTAAGGATAAAAATTAAATTTTCCTTTGCATTGACATGTAAATGTCGAAGAAGTTCATTGACACAAAATCGAAAAAGTATTGTTAAACGTTCTTCATTTGGCTTAAGCAATATACACACTCCATTCAAATGTTCATATTGAGCAATATAAGATAATATTTCGTGAAAATTCTTTTTATCTTGTTCAAGTCCTCTAGTGTCACCGATGCCTGGTGTATCGATTATACGTAGATTTCGATCACCGATTGGAAAAACGAAACTTCGACATTGCTGCGTACTTGATTGGCCATCACCATGAACGTTTTCATTATCGTCCTCCTCACCAATAGTGATTGTTTTCTCGTCAAAAGTCTCTGGCATAGTATAAGAAAACGAAGAAGGAATAATGACTTGTATTTCATCTTCGACCGCATCTTCAAGAGTATCATTAACAATATAGTTAGCAAAAGCATTAATAAATGTTGTTTTTCCAACTCCTGTTGGTCCCAATAATAACATATTTATTTCTCGTTCTCGAGGACAATACGTATTTGGATTTAAAACAGTTTCGTCTTGTTCTGGATAGTTCCATGACATTTTGATAGCTGATCGTTTATTTTAAAAGTACTAAAATAAAAAAATTATTGTGAAGAATATTTTTCGAAATATCACAATTATAACGTCTTATACAAGAGATAAACACGTTTCAAATAAAATAATTTATTTGTTTTTGCTGTTTTTTTCTTCAAGATATGCCTTTTTGATATGTTTTACTGATCTCACATTCTGTTGTTTGCAGTCTTCGCAAAGGTAAATGGCGAAAGAAAGAGAACTGATATAAATAACACAACATTAACTTACTCTCAATTCTTTTTTTTATTTTCTTCAAATTTGACATCGAAATATTTTCATTTAATCTAACTGTTGACAAAAATGCTATTCGCATAGCGTACGTATTTGAAAAAAAATCTGGTTCTCAAGCTTCCATCAAATCAATAATGAAACTCTTTTGTTTTCTTTATCAGAAGAAAAATAATTTTGAATTTCTTTTTCTCAAGCTTATTTCAATTACCTGCTCGTCACTTATTCTGTTGCAATAAAGCATAGGAAAAAGATATTCGAAAGTAATGTTTATTGACATACTCTTGATGTGACAAAAAGAAAATAAAGTTTAGAAACATACAGCAAAAAAAATTCATGCAGCAATTATTATTGTTTTGATAACATTTTCAACAGTATGTGAAAAATAAAGAATAACAAATCAAGAACGATGGCTCATAGAAGAAAGACTTGCACAAGAACAATAATTCACATGATCCAAGGAACAAGACAATTAATTCGGGATCCGGACAGTGGGTCGAAGGACATTTGGTCGCCGGACAGTTGCGCGCGGACAGTTGGTCGCAGGACAGTTGGTCGCATAGCATAAATAAGAGGAATATAGGTGTGGGTGTGGGTGTGGATGTGGGTGTGGAGTGTGGGGATGGGTGTGAGTGTGAGTGTGGGTGTGTGGGTGTGGGGTGTGGGTGAGTGTGGGTGTGGGGTGTGGGGTGTGGGTGTGGGGGGTGGGGGAGTGTGGGTGTGGGGTGTGGGAGTGGAATGACTGTTTTAGGAGGGGTATATATGCGGGGGTGTGGCTGTTGGGGATNAACTTTTTTGATCGAAATGAGTAAAACTTAAGAAACATTGATGATTGATAATTGCTAATCATTTGTATAATTGATAACAGTCTAGAAAATTCTCAATACTATTGTATTTATACGCTAACGAATTTAACGATGAATCACGCGTTAGAAATTTTTCACGAGTGAACACGCGTTAAATTTAGCAAATTTAACGCGTTTTCCAGGTCAAAATTGTAACATATTTAATCGTTAAGTCGTTAAATTTTTAACGAATTTTCATGTGAAAAGATTTCGTTAAATTGTAAAACATTTCTACATGGGTAGTAATAAAAAAAAATATTATTTATTACCAGTAATAAAGTCATAATAATCATTACTTTATTACATATTACTAATAATAATAAAAATTATTACTTATTACCGGTAATAAAGTAATAAAACTTTGAAAGTAATAAAAGTAATGAGTAATTAAGTAATAAGTAATAACAAGTAATAATTATTACTGTAATAAAACAGTAATAAAAGTGAAGATGCAATATAAGATAGATAGAAAGAATAGATGACATATTGGCACATAAATATTATTAATTGTGGAACATTATTTAGTTGACCATGTTGCAGATGCCCTTAATGCATAGGAAAAACACTATCAGAGGGTGTAGATGTGAGTTTGAATTCAAATTAGACTCATACCCACCCACGTCCAGATCCTACCATGGCATTAAGAGATGCTGATGTGATTAGAAGATTAAGTCAAATATACTGAATACATTTTTATTTATTAAATTTTTTAGAAGTTTGTTTTTTGGTTGTGTAGCTTGCCCAATTTCTTGAACTAAACGCGTACAAAGCTAGATTTTTATTGTCTTCTTATGTTAAGAAAAGGTATTAAAATAAAGTGTGGATGCTGGGTTCATCGAAAATATGAATTTCATTTATTTTAACTAGCTAATAAAAAAGAAAATTTATATGATACAGTTTTTTTCATAAAATTTGCTCCAGGTTAACAAAAACATCTTTCAAGACAGAGTAACTAAAATAAAGCATTGATCCTTATTTATTTAATGATTCAACTTGCATAACAAAATTTACATATTGTTAAAATTTGAAAAATAGAATCGCAGTAGGCACCGGTATAATCTAAGACTATTAGTAATGGTAAGTTAATTACAGAAATTAGAAAAAAAACTGATCAGAGTTTTTTTCGTTTACACGAGTAAAACCTCATTACCCAACTAATTTAACTTTCTAATTTTTGGTTAAATATTATTTTAATCAAACTTATTCTTGATAATCCAAAAACTAGACTTCTCCTTTCAATGAGATATGAAAGTTTAGATCCATTTTTATATGGAAAAATGAAACCTGACGGCTTCATAATGCTTTGAAGAGAAAACGACAATCTAATCGATGATCACAAGTATTTCCAGTATCTTATTTGTATATTACTTATTACTTTCTTATTATATATTACTTTTTTTCAATGGTCATTACTTATTACCGGTAATTAGTAATAACAATTATTACTTTATTACTCATTAGTTACATTACTTTATTACCATTATTCATTTATTACATTTATTACGCTTCAAAATTATTGCTTATTACTCAGCAATAAGTAATAAGTGATGATGTTATTACTTATTACCAGTAATAGTAATATGCCACCCCTATCTAAGGTCTTATTTACACATAAGTCTTCAGAAATTGCTATAAAAATTGATTGTATTAAGATAAGAAAGTCTTGAACTAATTTCTATTTTAGTCATTTCTTTTATATCCCATATTGATTGTGAATATTATATCTTTTGCTTTCACTTCTTCCTTTAGTGTAAATACCATGAAACGATTGAGTTTGCTATTATAACATTGACTTTATATCCAATTTTTAATTGTTTACTAATACGAATCTTGAAGTCGCCTGAAAAAAACTAATAATTTGTGTCACTATATCTTTAGGAAACAAGCAATTATGTTTTCAAATGTGAAATACCAATTTGCTGAAAAATAAGGCTTATTGCAATGCTATGCAACTTGTGCAATTTTCTTCGATGATGAATCATTGTCAATGACGTGTTAAATTGAGAAGCGAATGCAAGAAATATTTAATATTTCGAAGTTTTAGTTATGATTTATCATAGATGAGAAAAATATTTAAAACACTTTTCTAACAGCGGCTACCCAGGCAGACAATGAACGGTCAAAACTGCGTTTAAACGCATCTATCAAGCGTTTATACCGTTTAAACCCCTTTAAACGTGTTTACCATTGAATTTTTCCGTTTTAAATCGTTTTTACGGTTTATTTTCAAGCAAACGTAACCAAAATCGTTAAAAACGCCCCAATTTCGCACTTTTACCGAAAAAACACGTTTTAACAACCCTTTTCCGTTTTCTTCNTCTGGCTCCAAATCTACGCCGTCTAAAAATTTTTTTTTATTTGATATTCTCATTTTGTTCAGCATTATCGAAAACCTCTCAATCCAAATTTTTAGCGCATTTGGTTAAGCCGGTGAAAAGTTAGCTCAATTTTACTGTCGAACGCTCACGATGATATTTGAAAAATATCATTAAAAATCGTTCGTATAAAGTGGAGATTTTTTCGATGGCATCAAATTAACGAAATTTTTCATGTAATATACCAAAAGATAGAGCATCGAAAGCTGAACAAAATTACCTATTTACATATTATTTTTCCATGGACTAACCCATAGTTATCTATGAAATACTGTCCATGACCCATCATTTTTCGAGTGAAAAATAAGTGAATTTTTTGCAATGTATTGGCTGCCATTTAGTCATTTTATGAGATCCCAGACTGAATTTCACATATGTTGTACAACTTTTTCTCCTCTACAAAATGGTAAAAAAAAGTTTAAAAAAAACCTTAGAATGGTGTCAAAAAATGCCTTACAATGTTGACCAACTAGACAGCATTTATGAGGAAAAATTATTATAAATATATTTTTTTAATGAAAAATAGAACTTTTAGTAGATTATAAACTATCTACAATACTTTTCATATAAATACGATATAGTTCAATGAATATGTGCTCTGCACAAAGTAATAAATCAATAGGTATTGTAAGATAAGAAAGTAAGATCGGTCAGCTAATCTTAGATAGGCATCACGTCATACAAAGAGAGATAGAAATACTTTACAACTCCTTTAGTGTCTATTCGAACTTCATTTGTAGTTCTAGAGTTATTTAAATAGTTGCATATTTACGTCATAAGAGGCAGGACTGTTGGCCACGGTAAAGAAAAATCTTTTCCGTGTTTCTCCTCTTCGGCACGTAGAGTCCATCCTGCTTGAAGAGGAGGGACATTACTCGGAAAACCCGTGTCCCCATATTGTTTATGAGTGTTACTCGGAAATCCCGCACTCACGCAAACAATATTATTCTTGAATGAAAGTCATTATTAGAATGCAGGTCATCCAAAGGCATTCGTCCTCCAAGCGACATTTTTTACTAATGATATCAGAAGCAACAATATATGTTAACTTTTTTATGATATTTATCAGGCTATTATTCATCATATAGTGGATTCTATAGTAGCTAATAATTACTATCTATATCAGTGATAAATGCTTTGAGTCAGAAATATAAAATATCATCGACGAAAAAGGTATTTTCGTGACATTATTCTATCCGTTTCCGTCATGGATTTTTGAGCAATATGTAAAATAGCGTCACTATTTACTTCAAAGCGAAAGAAGCGAAGCTAAGGTTTGTCAGGAATAATTAGCTCTCGCCGAGCTATCAGTCTGTTAGTTGTTAAAATGTTTTCAAGGTAGCTCAGGTAATCATCAGCTGCAACAATTTATTAGGGGTAATAATCGGTGAGATCAATTCAATATCAATTGTTTATGTTCAAAGGATACCTCAAGAGTGAGTAGTAAGGATAAAGTTTACCACAACATATCACAACAACTACTACGAATATCTCGTAGAGAGAAATAAACGGCATGTCGTTTTCAAGAATGAATATATCGCTGCCCGGAAGCTCTTGAATCAACGTATGAAAAAACAGGGTTTATGAAAGCCCACTGAAAGATTTGTGGATCAATGGTGTCCGAAAACATATTTTAGATGAGACGGCGCGGGGCGGAGCGGTGACGGTTTCATTGCCGAATAGGTGGGGCGGTGACGGCTTGAAACTTTATGAACGGGGCGGGGCGGTGGCGGTGTGACTTTTTGGCTGCCCTGTCCATCCCTGATGTGTTCAAAATTGATAAAATCAACAGCGAGAAGATTACAATATTTAATTGATAAAAATAGTTATCCAATCAACAAAAAAGACTATGATGAGATGAAAATGTATAAATGAAGCTCCAGTAAAAGCTCCAGCTTGTGTTGAAAGTCCATACCAAAAAAGACCTCAATGACCAGATGTTTTATTAAAATATTTTCCAAGTGCAATTCGTTCATAATAAAATATTAAATAAACAAATACCCATATTATTGCCTACATTTGTTTAAAACAAAATTCTTTTCCCATTAAATAAAAAAAGAAAAAACAAAAGGGTGGGTGTGGGTGTGGGTATTAAGAGAAGAGTTTAATCACCACCCACACCCACACCCTATAGTTCGTAATGAACGTTTGACATGAAAAATAAACTTTTGACATAGAATAATTTTTTTTCGAAAAGTTCATTACGAACTATAGTTAGATTTGAATAGATTTTCACGAACGTTTGACATGGAAAATAAACTTTTGACAAAGAATAGGTTTTTTTCGAAAAGTTAATTACTAACTATAGCTAGATTTGAATGAGCTTTTATAAACGTTTGATAAGAAAAATAAAACTTTGACATACAATAGTTTTTTTCTGTAAAGCTCATTACGAACTATAGTTAGATTTCAACGTATTTTTACAAACCTTTGAGATGAAAAATAAACTTTTGACATAGGAAACAAAAAAATATTCCATCGTGATCATTAGACTTATCGAACTTAATCATATAACTTCTTATAAAAAAAAAAAGATCTATTTGTAAACAAATGTTTACACGGCAGTAAATCATGTAAACCGTCGTGGTTGTCGTAAACATAGTGTTAGTCTATTTTTTTAGTAAAGTGGATTTATTAAAGAGTGGGGAAGAGAAAATTACCGACTTTGAATAGGTTGTATCACATGTTGTAGTTCAATGAAGAAAGGAAAAAATACGAAAATATTTAGCTTTTTTAGTATGTGAAAAATAAAGAATAACAAATCAAGAACGATGGCTCATAGAAGAAAGACTTGCACAAGAACAATAACTCACATGATCAAAGGAACAAGACAATTAATTCAATTTCCAATACATGTAAATAGTATGACGAGAAAATTTTAATATCGAATAATCACTACATCAAAAGCTGTTGTCTCCATTTAGAGTGCATCAAAATACTCCATTTTATTCATAAATATTCTTTTAGTAGTTTTAATGTTAGAAACTTTACTAGATCACTAAATATCTCTTAAGTGTCTATGACTCATGAGAATCAAAGAAAACAAAAAAACATGAAAATAAAAAAGAAAAGCTATAAAGGAGCAACTATTTGTAATCGTCGGCTTTGCATAATACCGCGAACAAATTGTTAGTATAATGCCTGCGGGATTCAAATATGAAACATCATGGAACTATTGATATTACAGACGAGAGGATTCACTAACAAAAGTTTCTGTTTGTAAACTACTACCTACTGTTAATGTATGTTGATGATAATTGTAATAGATTACTGTTAGTGTAGAAGAAGGACAAATGGAAAGTATTTTAAATTTAACTATGTTTTATACTAATTTTGAAGGATGGGTATAGATGTAGGAAGTGAAGAATCCAAATTTCTATTCTTATACTCATTAATCCTTTTAAATTGTGTTTTAGAAAAGACCTTGAGTATGATTATTCAAAGCAATGAGAATATTTTCAACAAATCAAATATCGATTATGTAATATTCTAATTCTCAATATAACAAACGAGTATCAAATTAGAAGATATGAATGTGACAAAAAAAGATATGGTGATGTAATGCAGATTTTAAAAACTAAATATCGTCTCGTTATAATAGCTATTATACTTTTTACATATATTATTTACTCATTTATTTTGAGTCTTTCTCATAAATTAAATTTCTATGAAGAGAATAAACAGTGATTATATACAACGAAACGTAATCATTTTATGAGTCTTCTATTTTGAATAAATAATATCATTATTTACATAAAATTGATTGTTGTAAGAAACAAAGCTCGATCGAATGTATTATAATTGAGAAACGGAGACGATTTTCAACTTTACTTTTTGGTCGAAAAATCCATTTTTTCAAAAATAGTGGAAATTTTCTGATCTTTTCAATTTTTATAGTTATATATTAATTCTTGACATATGTGTTTAGTAGACATAGGATAGTTCGAAATGTATATAGAGCAGAAAACAAAAGAAAAAGTGTGAAAATTTTCGGTCGGACAAGGCAAGAGGGTCTCTAAAGAAAACTTGAACATATTATTTATTTAGTTGTACTTGTCGGTAATATGTTTTGTTTGTACACGTAATGTCCAATTGCATGTCTTTTCTATTGATTACAGTTTTAGTGAGCTAATAGTTAGATAAATTAATAACAATAGTTTATCAAAACAGATGTGATTAACTAGAAATTTGTAGTTTTTTTTTACATAAAATGATTTATTCTATCGATGAAACTAATATTTGTCATCAAGTTCATCGAAATATATAATGGAATTTCGGCTAATGACGAGAGTCCTCTAACTGATTAATCGTTTTGAGTTGAAAGTATGTACATTATGTAGATCCTAACGAGCTATGAATATCTTGAAAAGAACTCGAGTCCTTAACTGATTGTCGTGGTTCTTCTCACTAAAGCCAGAGATATTGGTTTTCGAATTTCGATTTGAAACTTTACACAGAGGCAGGCCTTGGTGAAAATAGCCTTATATACATCGGTGCATTTCGATGTTCTTTTTTTTGGAACAGAAGCAAATCATTTAAAACTTTCATAATGAACTATTTTCATTAAGACTTGTCTGTATACAAAGTTTCAAGTCAAGATTTGATAGTCAGTCTTCCTGCGGGGGACGATGGTATTCGATTACAAAATGCAATATATTCGTAGCAATCAAGTGATTAACTATTTAGAGAATTTCCCTCGTAAGTTTTATTATTCATATCCAAAATGAATAATTGATATTTTAAATAAATAATATTTCCAGTAGAATAATCTATTAAACAATTAATTATTTAGGTTTTTCTTCGTAATCGAAACAAGAGATTTTATTACTGATGAACATTATAAAAAAAAAGCGTAATTATTTAAAAAGAAACTTTAAATTTCGATCGCTTGAAACAGCTTTCTTTGATGTATTATTTTTATATTACTAATAATAAAATATAGACTAAATTAGAATTTTCTTTCAATGAAAATCTACTTTAAATAATATACATTTGCAGTATACATGGTTGAACATCAATACCACCATCACTAGCTAATCCAACTAAACATGTACCACTACATGTCAATGCAACTTTACTACAATTTGAACTTGTTTCTTGTATACTTGAAACAAGTTGTCCATTCTAAAGAAGATTTTTATTTATTTAGACATGAAAAATCGTATTTTTGTGTACTCAAAAAGTGAGTACACTATAGAATCGGTCAGTGTGTCCGGCAGCCCGTTTACACGATAACTGTTCACAATTAGATTCGATTGAGCTGAAATTTTGTTCACAGAATTGTCTCATCAATATCTCGGTCGAGTTCGAAGATGAGAAGGATCCGTCAAGAAATGGCTGAGTTATCGAAAAACTTGTCATTATTGACCAGACCATCCCTGAGGGGAAGTACAGGGATTTTTTGAAAAAAAATATTTTTCTCAGAATTATTCACAACATATATAAATCGACTCAGTTTTTAACGCTGATTCCGAATCTGATATTAGTTTTATACCAAATCGTAGCTTTCTAAGAAAACATCGCCTGAAAAAGGTCTCAAAATGCACAAAAACTGCATTCAGAAAGTAAATTGCCTAGATATGTCTCAGATGATAAAAAACAAAGTGAATATACCTGTTCACTTTTTGAAGTACACATAGCACTCGGATTTAAATCCGAGGTTTTCGCATTTATTTGTTCCGACCTCGGTCGTGAGTGTTTGCTTATTCTAATGTTTGTTAAAATTTTCTATTGTGCCTAGTCTTATTTGGCGCATCTTCCCACTAATTGGTGTGATTTACACATCCACACAGTACTGCAAGAAGATAAAGATGTTTCATATACTCAAAAGCCTATAGAAGTTATCGAAAACTCCAATTCGTGGAAGCAAAATTGAGATCAGCAAAAAGCTTTTATTGGAGCCTTAAACAAAAAAATAGTCGACCTCCCAATCCACCATTAGAACAGAATAATAGATATTAAAATGTATGACGAAATCCTTCATAAAAAATATTTCAGAGATGAACTTGGAAAAATCGAGGTACTGGTCCCAACAAATCTTCAAATTTCGAGATCACACATTTCTATCTCAGACCATCTCGCTGATTACTTATTTTTATGTATAAAATAAAAATTTTCTCATACAACAGCATCCTATATTTGTGATAATCGTTGACTTTGTCCAACAATAGCATATTATCCATTTGGTGCCATATTAATTAATACTTTATGATAATCTGTTTCAATTACATGTTCGAAAATTCAAAGAAAAAAAAGAATAAAATTTTTGATGATGTGTATCATGTGCAAAGTTACCATAACGCGATGACATTGCTATCAGGACTTGCATAAAGTGCTAAACAAAAAAAAACAATTATCATCAAAAATTTCAAAAATAAAAACTTTGTCATTTTCAGTTTGTGTTATTCCTGATGTATCTGTTACAAATGGTGCATAACCAGATCGAGGACCATCTCGTAAACATGCACCTTGTGTATATATACATACAGCAAATGCAAATACAAATGAAAATGATTGTAAATCAGAAACAATGACTAATATCCAACCAATAGAACCAGCACGATCACCTTATAAACGACCATGATCAATTAATATGATGTTTCTTAACACTAATAATAGAACCGGCAACGATCTTTGTAACAGGTTTCACAATAACAAATAATATTAGCACAAAGATAAGCTTAAACTTAAAAGAAATACATATGAAATAATTCACTTTTATATTGAATAAAAAAAATCTGATGTGATTTTTCACATTATAGTAGACTATTGCCTTTCAAAATATATTAAACATACATTCTTTTAACAAGAAAACGAATATAAATTCTTTTTTTTTTGATTTTAAGAAATTCACCTAAACAACTTTAACAATGATTTTCTACATGCCCAATTGAACCAATACATCGAACTACCCTTCAATCATTCATACAAGTATCACTAGAGCAATCTTACCGTAAAGATAGATCAAGTGTAATAGAAGAAAACAAAACTTAGTTAATAATGTACATTCGCTTTCATGTGCAAATAAAAATAAACCAACAAACAGAAAACGTTAGAAATATGACACGGCTTAAATAAGACTGGTGTTCTGTTCTAGAGAATACTCTTATACGTTATTTATTGAAGAAAAATACATAGAAAACGTTAAGAAAATAAGTTTAAGGTGTTTGCTTTATTGTCTATTAAAGAATGAAGCCGTCTTTGTCTCCTTGTGCATCTTTCTTGACCCAATCATCATCTGCTTTAATTTTTACACTTTATAACACACAAAATCTTGCTATCTAAGAATGTCTTGAGCAGATGGTTCGAAGGAGTGTGATTCGCTATTCTTAAGAAATTTTCAGTTTTCTCTACCGAAGTTCCAACATTGGTCTTCTGAATCCTTGATTCTTCTTTCAATCCTGGTGGTCTTATATTTCATTTATATATAGAAGATCAGCAGAGTAGTGTAACCTCTATAGAATTCCTGCTTAACGTTTAGATTTGGTCAAGATGAATAGTGCTTAGTAGATTTATTTTGCCGGAATTTAGTTTTTGACAAAGATCAAATTTGGTAATCTCGATCTCAAAACTTTGTACACTTAAAGATCTTGATTAAAATATCTCATGTTTAATAAAGTTTCATCAGTTTTGAATATTATATTATCAAGATATGGATTTCTCAATATATTTCTAACTTACACAGCACTTAAGGAGAGTCTGCTTCTCCTTTGTAATTCAAAACTTTTGTTGTTTTTATGACCATTGCATAGTATAAAGTAATATCTAGCCATTGAGTGCATTTTGGAACCGAAAAATTGTCTTTAAGCATTAAAAAATTCCAGTATATTGTTTCGTTTCTTTCTTAAATCATCATTTTTCCTACAAAAAAAAGAGTGTAGAAACACTCCTGTTTCTCCGACCTTGTATTTCTAGATCTGTGCAGCTCACAGTTCTAAGAAATATACAAAATAAAATTTTTCATATTGCTTGATAAGTAAAGCATTTATTATTTAAAAAAAAAACATGTTCGTTTTTCATTAATATTTTTGTTCATGTAATGTCAAAAAGAATTCTTGATAATTTTTTATCGCATCGAGTTGTTCTTTTACCATGGGTATTTGATTAACTGACATTATTAATTCATATACATTTGATAACATTTGATTTTCATCGTTTGAATATGCCTGATTAAATTGTTGTTCGTATTCTCTTTTAAGTATTATCAATTTATCAACTAATTGTGAATTAAAATTGTTTTGATCATAATTTTGACAAATATATTGTTCTTCCTTAATCATTCTAATGAGACCCAATAAAAACGGATCATCTTGTTTTGTCTGAGTTGTTGTTATTAAAAAACGAACCAACTTTGTACATGTTTCATAGAGAACTTTTCTTTGTTCGTTCAAAATTTCGATTGATTCATTAGTTTGAGCATTGAGAAACTCATAACTGAGTTTATATTCAGTTGAACTTTGTTCATTTGAAGTGCACTAAAAATATATAGATATTTAATGAATAGGGTGTGGATTGTGCAAGTTTCAAGTCGTTTGATTTACTCCTATTCTGAAATAAGAACATCAAATTTACTTATGTATATAAACAATGTAAAAGGCACGCTTTTACCATAATTGTATCCGTAGGATAGGAACAACAACCAGATTTGAAATTTTTACAAGAAATTCAAAAAGCTACCGTAAAATTACAGTATTTTTGCAACAATAAGTCAAAGGTACGAACTCTTTTCAGGATATTTATAACTCATTTTGATCTATATCATGCAGATAGTCTCGATTCAAAAATAATTTATCACTAAGGAGATTTACTTCACGAGAAGCAAAATATCAGAATTATATATGATCAGCTTTCATAATATACAATAAGACTAATAATTAACAACATAACTTCTATGTTCAAGTTTTCGAATAAAGAATCCTAATAACTATTAAAATGAATTAAGTTGAACATTAAGTTTTGTTTCTAATAGTTTACAAGAAACAATTTCAATATACTTTTAATACTAACCGTATTCGGCAAGAGATGCAGACAATCTAATAATATCCAAATATGACCAAATTTATAAGCAGTACGATTACATGTATAGCAGATAATTGCTGGCTGCTCAACAGATGTTGTACTGAGTTTAATCGAAGAATTTGTCTTATATAAAAGAATATTTCGAAGAATATTTCGCATAGCTTCCAACATTGGACGAATCATAAGATTGATTTGTAACTGAGCTTCTTGAATTGATTGCCATTCAATATTTTTACGATATGGTTTAACTTCATGACAAATAAAATCTCGAAATCGTTTTGATTCTTCAACAGATCGTAACCAACTTTTTTCCAATTCTTTTTTATCATCTTCATTAAATTTTAAATGTTTTTGTAGTGCAACTAAATATCGAAAAGATTCACTATCAAAACAGAATGTATTCTTTTTTTTCAATGGAATTTCTTTTATTGGAAATGAATCAAAAAATGATTTTAATAATGGTCGAGTATTACCAGGTGTAAAGAAAGTTGATCGAGCATTCGTAAAACAAAAAATCAAATGATTACAAATATTTGCACCAAAAAATTGAAATAATTCAGTAAAACATGAATATAAAAATGGATTTAATTGATTAACATTAGGTTTTAATAAGAAACAAATACAATTCAAATGTGTTAAATTATTAATATATGAAAATATGACTTTCATATTAAGTTCATCTTGATTATCACCTCGTGTATCTCCAAAACCAGGTGTATCAATAATACGCATTCGTTTTTCATGACACTTTTCAAAGACATATGATCTACATTGTTGAGTAACTGATTGTCCTGACTTACTATGATCTTCATTAGAATCTGCATTACCAAATTTAACAAGTTCTTCATCAAATTTATCGTTTATTGCAATTAAAAATGACACAGGTATAATAACAATAGGTTTTCCAGATTGAGCTTGTTTAAGTGTATCAAATTGAAGATAATTAGCAAAAGCATTAATAAATGTTGATTTACCAACTCCTGATTCACCAAGAAGAAGAATATTGATACATTCATTATTTAATGATAATGTTGGCAAACGAGCTTCTTGTGTTGTTTTATTTGGAATCAAATTCAAATTTGATTCACATCTACTGATTGTTTGTTCTATTGACGATAGAATTACCATCTTATCTAAATACCATGTACTATAAGTAAAGTCAGCATAGACGAGACTCATTTTTGGATTTCTCTCGCGTAATGTATTCATTTGATAATACATTGTCTCCCATTGTTTTGATGATTGTTGCATTAAAATATCAGTTGAACAAAAAATAGCTTTATTAGAATCATTTCTAAAAAGTATATCGGTGATTAATTGTTCATTATATCCTTGTTGAATTCCTAATTGAACAACATTACAATACTCAATTTTATCATTTTGTAGTTTTTTTATTAATTTTGCTTTTGCTACTAAGTCATTAATGGAAGTAAGGAGAACATTAGTACGATCTTTAATTTCCTTGGGTGGTTCTAAGTTAATTTCGTTATTGAATAGAATTTCTGGCGATTGTCCTTGTCGGACTTTAATCAGTGAATCACGAAAAGATTGCATATAAGATTCATGAAAACATTTTAATTCTAAGTAATCATCATAAGCATTGTTCAATTGTTCTTGTAAATTTCCTTGTAATAACTTAGGTAAATCGTGATCAAGTTTTAATTTTAAGATTTTCATTTCAGATGTTCGTTGAACTAAGTAGTATTCGAGATAATTAAAAGAAATTCGATCAGTTTCAATTTTTATTGTATTATTACTATTCCGTTGTGGAGTGGATGGCCGAATAGAACTAAGGATATATCTCAATTGACGATGTTTGTCTAAGTTTGTTTTCATTTGTAAAATTCGCTTATAAATATCTTCCAATTTGATTAACTGAGTTAAATCAGGTAGATTTGAGTAGCATGTAGTAAATATGATTTTATCCATAAGACGTTTCATTTCCAGTGTTAATTCATCATTATGAATTAAATTATGACATATTTGTCTTAATAAACAATCGATTTCAATTTCTTGATCAGGCGGTAATTGTAAAATAACAACAGCATGTATACCCCAAATAATTTGAGCTATAATATGTGTTGCATTTGTTTCTAATGTGGTTAATTGATGCGAATTTATTTTTTTGATTAGATCATTCTGGCATGATTCTATTCGACCTTCTTGATATATGTATAAAAAACGAGTATATTCATCAATTATTCGAGGATAATCAATAAGACAAGCAATACCAGTTGGTTGAATCATTTTTAAATGGATGCTCAATCGTAATGATTGAATAATATCAATCATTTTAAGTAAATTTTCAGTATAACCTGTATGGCCTTCATATACTACGCATGTAAATGGTTTTTCTGATTTAGATAACTGTGTTTGATAACTGACACCCGATTTTCCCAATATTTGATCTTGATATACATCATAAAACGATCCTACACTACCAGATTGATCAATAGCAGTGCGTTCTATACTAGTTATATTTACTTCGTCTATCCCAGAGTTTTCCTCAGAAAATAAAAAGTTCATTATAGAAGAAATGATTGACATTATTAATAATCAATCTAATTTTAATAGTTCAAAATTTCAAATATGAAGACCAATAACAGAATAGCAAAATTTTTGTTACAACGATTACAACCGAACTGTTACCACTAATAGGATATAAAAAATCTAAATTTACAAGATTGTTGATATCAATAAAAGAAAAAGTACTTCAAAAATTGTATGTCTATGAATGCAATTTCTAGTTTAATCACTAAGCAACAAAAAAAACATGATACTTTCTAATAATAGATTAATAAAAATCTATTTTCTCATTAATTTAAGTTTAACACAAAAATAATGTTTACTATTCAGTCGGACAATGTTGCAAGTGGATATTACCATGATTTTTAACTAAGAACAGCAAGTAGATAGATCTTATTTTCATATATACTTACATTTTTTCTAGTTTCTTTTGGGTTATGAAATAACTGATGATAGAAATTTTAACGATTATTTTTTTTCTTAATGTGACCTGACTTTTAAGAACATATTTCCACTATTAAACTCATATGATAAAGAAAAAAATTGCTACATGCTTTTCTAACTTGAAATCTCTTAGTTTTTCTTCTGCTTTTTGTGTACTCAAAAAGTAAGTACACTATAGAATCGGTCAGTGTGTCCGTCCGTCCGTTTACACAATAACTTTCGAAATGAGAGTCAGATCATGATGAAATTTTCTACACAGTTCAGTCTCATCAATGTCTCAGTCGAGTTCGAAGATGAGAAGAATCCGTCAAGAAATGGCTGAGTTATCGAAAAAATTGTCATTATTGACCAGACCATCCCTGAGGGGAAGTACAGGGATTTTTTCAAAAAACAAATTTTTCTCTGAATTATTCACAACATATATATATCGACTCAGTTTTTAACGCTGATTCCGAATCTGATATTAGTTTTGAACCAAATCGTAGCTTTCTAACAAAACATCACCTGAAAAAGGTCTCAAAATGCACAAAAACTGTATCCAGAAAGCAAATTGCCTAGATATGTCTCAGATGATAAAAAACAAAGTGAATATACCTGTTCACTTTTTGAAGTACACATAACACTCGGATTTAAATCGGAGGTTTTTGCATTTATTTATACTAAATCTACTCATTTCTGAAATCTAGATATGGTACGCTTGCATAAAAGGTTAATGATAATTATTTTCAGAAGATGCAATGTGATTTATATGGTAGAAGTATTATAATATTACTTCAAAAAAACAAAAAAAATGTTAACAAACCATTGAATAGAAAATAAAAAAGTGGAAAACAATTTTTGCTATGCCTACCTTATTTTATAAATGAGAAACCGTGCTCGTTTAGTTATTTTTCTAAGTGATGTAATGTCAACAGTTTTGTTTTTATTTCACTCGTAATCAGAGAGAGAAAAGTAGTCAAAAACAAAGAGAAGAACACGACAAAGTCATTCTTATATCAAATATAAAAGAAGATAGTTTTATCACTACCTGATCCTAGAAGTAACAGAAGGGAAAAAAAAATATTCTTAACACACAATGACACGTGCTGTGTGCGAAAAGAAATATTAATAGTGCATAAAAGACGAAAAATTCCAAGTTAAACAATTTGAAAAAACAATGATGAGTGTGAGTGATAAGAAAATCTGCACCCATACCCAAAGCATTACTTGCTTTCATTTACTTGACACAAAAAAAATATACAAATGTTCGGATACACCGTAACTCAGATTTACTTATTTCTAAAAATCATCAAATATGTACGAATTTTTTCGAAGTAACAGAAATATTAAGATAGCCTTCAGGTGTTATATAACTGAAGGGAAAGAAAATAACGATAAAGAAGGAAATTTTACTTCCATAAATAATCTTATGCTAACATGTTCTGCTCAGTAAGATCTCATCAATAATCATCTATGAAATAGTTCATCGAGAAAAATCATCTGAATTATATTTTACTCTCGTAAATCTCATAATTTTCTGCTCTATGTGAAAATGTTGACTGAAAGAGTTCTACAAGCATCATATAATATCAAAAAAGTTTTCAAAAGCTTCTATGTACGTCTCACAATATGTTAGTAGAAGGAGGGAATCAAATATCTAGTTTATCGAAATAAAGTCCCGTTCTTTCAGTCTATGGCCTCCCTTCGAAAATATCATCATTCGATAGACAATCAAATGATGCTATTCGTCACAAGTCCAGAGCTAATGTCAACAAGAAAAAAATCGGATCCATTGCTAATTTGCCTTAGGTAGAAAATTTTAGCTTCCTGTTTGCAGAGCTTCATATAGAAAATCAATTAAATTTGTAACTTATTTTCGTTGTGATGAACAAACAAGAATGCTAAAATCAATGTTATTAATCTGTCGTGTTCACCACAATACTCTTATATTTCCATAGGTAAATCATCAAAAAAACACAAAAAAAAGAAGCATTATTCATAGACAAGAACTTGATTTTTCCACATCAATTAAGATCGTCAAATTAAAGCTACAATAGTTAACGTCTGTTAAAGTTCGATAGAAATGCTGATGAGTAATGTCGTCACTAAATAAAAATTCCATTCAAAAAAAAAAAATTCTTTGCAACTTTTATTATCTAATTTTCATTCATTGATTTATTTGTAGTTCATTAATCATTCGTTATGAATTCAAGCTTGAGTATTTTGCTTGATTTGAATGCAAACAAAATTCTCACTTTTGCATACTGATATAGATGATAATTTTCAACTTGATAATAATTAAATTTTTCTATTTTGCTCGTCATATGAATATTTAAGTCACATTATTTTGATTCAATATTAAACAGTTTTTGTCTTCAGAACAATAAAATTAGCACTGAAGTAAATCGATAAAAATAATTCTTTTTATTATTTGAGTAGAACTACATGCTCCACATTAAAACTTTAGGATTATGAATCTATAAAAGCTGCCCAGGACAAACAATCTCAGACGTTAAGCTCGTTAAACCGTATAATATACTCTGGATAATCTGACGACCTTACATAGATATCCGACTAATTCCGATAGGATATTGTTAAAAGTTGTCGGATATCAACTCCATTGTATATAAAGCATTGAAAAAACTCCCAATTTATCTAGATCATGTTGAATTTCCATTAGAACAGACCAACTAGTACGACATTTGATGACTAATAAAAAAAAGTTGTACACAATATCATAAATGATTGAGTATTGCATCTTTTATTACTATCTTATTATCATGCTGTAAAAGTCATTACATCTTTCTACTGTAACATTTATTATACTACTCGTGTGCATAGCATTTGTAGAGAGCTCAATAGAAAAAAAATACATTTTTATTACATTTTATTATTATTACTACATGACTTATTATTCAGATAAAATCTTTTTTTCCTATAGATTTATCGAATTTATATAGTAATATCATCATACAAGACATATTCATCGAAAAAAAAATATTTTAAATATTCCTTTTACTTCTTCTAAATATCATCAAAGATAAGATTTCATAGATTATTTATCATCAAATTCAATCAACAAAATCCAATGATAACTAACAATCGGAAAATAAAACATGTCAATGGTATCTGACTGACAGTTTTCTTCACTTGATTATTCATGTAATCATCAATGCTACTTGCATTAATGTACGTCAATAATATTCTTCTTTATGCAATACAATAATGATGGTTTGATGATGACATTATGTGTTTCAAAGAAAGTGCTTTCTACACGAGATAATAACGTTGGCATTAGGATAAGACAAAGTAGCAAAGAATAATACATAAGACAACAATAAAAATTTATTGGAATATATATATATATATCAAAACTTGTTCTATTATGTCTCATTTATTTTCATTATATTATATAAAAAGGTTTCTTTTTTTCGAAGGGAAAAAAACCACAAACAATTTTTAGGGTTTCAGAAGCCGAAAAATAATTTTAACCTTAATCCTTTAAGATTTTTTTTAGCTCGAAACCGTTAAAACAAGACATACTTTCTTATAAATATATTAGTTAAAGTTCGAATTTCGAAAGAAATTAATTAATTAACTCTCGATCATTATTTTCATTTTATCACACAAACAATGTTTTGTGTGTGTGTCCCATCGGACCGACATGTAAATAAATAAGAAGAACTTGATTTACACTAGACATAGATGAATCGAAGACTTCTCTCATGATAGTTTCACATACGAAAATATTCGCAATTTAAAAAGATATTTTTCTAAGAGATTATTATAATATTCCAATGTTAAAATACTATTGAAAAAACTAGAGCTAGAGATTGAACTGAAGCACAAACAAGTTATATTGATATAATAATCTAATCGTATTAAAAACGAAAGAAATTTCTTTTTTTTTGTTTAATATGAATTCATCATTGAACTTTTCTCATGTGATAATTATTATTCGCAAATGTTAATATGAGCTTTTTACATTTTTAAAAGGCTAACGATTAAAAACTAGATCAATCGGAAAAGAGTCAATATTAACATAGCAGAGAACGAAAAACAATATTGTTAGTGCAGCCGGATCCATAAAAAACACTCGAAGGTTAAGAAAAATGTTCTATTACGGGAAATATTTAGTTTCTTTTCGTTTGATCATACGATCACATAAATATTGATGAAAAATGTATAATTATACACTCTAGATCATATTCAAAACAAGTATGTTTGAAACTCATATTCTTCCCAAATAGAAGAAGAATAATACTATTTACGTTATCGTTGAGTTCGTTTAAAATTTCAATATAAAAAAATATATTTCAAGAATAACTCTATTGTTTATTTTATTTTTACAAAATGATACAAAAATATTAAAGTTTTTAATATGAAAAAAGAAAGTCTACTTTTTCGACGATATTGATTTAGAAGAAAAAGACAAATGATGAATTTTTTTCTTTTAATGACAATTATTCTTATATAATTCTTTTGTCTTGTGATCAGTCTTGAGCCATTTTTTATGTTCAGAATTGCTTGTTCGGCAAATTTTCTTCTTTGGTTTTACTTGACTTTTTTGAAAAAATTTGTCATGCCATTTAAACTTCGAGCTTCCAACTGGTCGCACTTGATGATCTTTTTCTCCTTTTAATTTTAACAAAGCATCACGAAAAAATGTTTGAATGGCATCCAAGATTTTCGTTGTTAATAATTGTATAGGATTACTGTAAAGTCCAACAGATGACCTGATAAGTTATAAAATAAAACTATATAAAAGCATTTGATAGTCACAGCTATTATTATATAGTTCTCTTTTTTGTTTAATTATTCATACGAAGAAAGATAAAATAGAGCAAATATGACGAAGTACATATTATGTTTGCTTATTTGAATATCATATATCCATTGTATGACAAGTAATCATTGACGTAAATATTCATTCCGAGTGACAAATATGCTTTCATAATATCCTATTTTTATCCATTTCTGATGGTGATATGCGCAGTATGTCAGGTTTTTAGGCAAATAGTTCTTGTTAAAAAATAATATTATGATACCCTACCATTTTCAATTACATGAAATCTGTACTCGAGAAGTTTTTTTCCCTAAAACTAAATACTTCCTACAAATGTACGTAATATTAATATTTACTGATTCCTTGTCTCTTATAAAATGACGTAGATGTGAAAATAAAACACAGTTTTCTATCTGATTAAGCGATACGCAAAAGAAAACAAAAGATTTTATTCATTCGTACTATGATAAATATAAATAGCCACACAAATTGTTTTCATATGCAAAGGAGAAGGAAAAAACGTACTCAAAAGTTGCTTTAATATTCAATGAGAATTCAATGGAAAATTATAAAAATTACCAAATAAAAAAAAAATACAAATATATGACAATTTTGTCTTAGTATTGATTATAGAAAACTTTATTTGATTGACTAGATTTTTTTTAATTATAAGTTGAGACATTCATCCATACCTTATTATTTTCTAAGAGAATAATTTTTTTTTTTTCGTAATGATGTTGATGACAGAATATAATTTATAATAATTATATCAAATTAGAATATTCAATTTTGACTTCAACACTCAACAATAAACAAATTCTAGTTTGGCTCGAATTAGATAATAAAAAGAAAACAGTAATAAACTCAAAGACCTCATTCATTTGTCAAAGAAAAAGATTAATGATTCATGCTAATATCATCCAGGTTTTAGTTTTCGGCATTGCTTTGTTTTCATAAGACATATGGTCAAAGTCTGTGCAATTCATAAGAATATTTTTTCATCATCATTCAACAAATTGTTCTGTTAATCATCAATATATAAGTCAATATTTTTAGGCATTAGAACTAAGACATCTACTATTTTTATTCCATTAGTTTGACAGAACATTGACATAGAGAACAAGTAAAGCAAAAGAAGAAAGACAAAAAAAAAATTTTTTTTTTTATCACATTCAAAAGAAATAAAAAAAACCAAAGCACATCAATATAACTAAAAGTTAATAAATCATTATGTAAATTACTCTGATTCTGTTCCAATATCATTTAAAGTATTCGATGTTGGTGCTTTAGATCCTGCGGATAATAATGGTTGATTAGGTAATATTGGTTGATAAAAAGCATCGACCACGGCAATCTATGAAGATGAAAAAAAAACAAGATATACTAAAAATAAAACAATAAAAACCCAAAAGCTTCTATCCGAAAAAAAAAACTGAATTTAAGTTAATAATGTATCTTTCATTAGTCTTGAATACAAACAACAATAAAATGAATTGTATAAATATAGTTCTATATATCATCCTCCGGCTTGTTTATTTCTTTTATTGATATGGAATAAATCAGAAAAGAATTTTTTTTTTTTTTCATTATTTTCATATTCATATTATTCGACTACAGATATGATTATGATCATCATCATCTTCATCACAAAGAAGAAAAACAAAACAAAAACACAGAGACGAAAAAAAAAAGAACGAAGAGAAACAAAAAGAAGAATAATATTGAAATCTATCTAGTCTAGGGACAGAGGTCATACGTAAAGAAGGCGATAGACAGTCATCATCACTCGGTGTATTTTAATCTCTTCCCTCGACTTAAGATATCGAAGTGTAATTATCATATATATATATATATACTCTTTTGCTTTTGTGTTTTATGTCTTCTTTTTGCATTCGACATTGCCACCCATCTGTTGTGTAGCACCGCTCGACTGTGACTGACTGATTTTGCAGAGAGTGAAGATTGAGAAAAATATAAAGAAAAAAAGAGAAAAAAGAAATTCTGTTGTAACTTAGAAATTAAAAAAAAAAGAAAATACTTTATCACACATTTGCAAAAAAAAAAAAAAAAAAGAAGAAGAAACGAGAAATACACATACTCTAAATGCGCGCAAATACGTAAGAAAAAAAGAGCAACAAAGAAGATAGGAGGATACATTGATTTAAAGATAGAAATACAGGAAAAAAAATAGAGATTGGAAGCATAAGAAAAACGAGCCCACCGATGTAAATGTTTTTTTTTTGTGTTGTGCATTTATTTTTAAACTTCAGTATCTTTAATAATTCTTCCTGGTAGTGATTGATTATCAGTGGTAGTTACAGTATTAAGAATATTAGGGCGTTGAGTATCGTAATAATACGATGATAATTTAGGTACAGTATTGGCTCGTAGTTTATCTAATGTTGCAAATTCTGGCGGGTGTCGTTCGATTGATTCTTCAAATGCTTTTATCACACGAAGCTAAAATTGTACGAATAAAAAAGAAAAGAAAAAAACTGATAAAGTTTTTATCAAAACAAGCTAAAGGAAGATACATAACGAATAATTCAATAAACAATTTAGACAACAAAAATAATAATAATAATAATAAAGAAAGATGAACAAATAAAATAAAAGAATGATTGATCAATCTTCGTGCACATACAACATTCAGAGATAAAAGCAGTTAGAAAAAGAAAAGCCAAGACAAATAGCAGCCAGATAATAATAATAAGCATAAGTATATTCTATATTTATTAGTAAAACAAAAGAATAATTTCTTTTCTTTTTCTTGTGACTTTTTTTTTGGGTTTTGCTTAGGATATCAAAAATACTAAACTTATAGCAAGACACAAAACACAAATACATGACAATCAATATGATTAAAACGAATAGGGACACACAAAAAAAGGAGACATATATATATATATCAAACAGACGGGTCAAACCTCAAGAGAAATGGATGCGTATGGTGTATTTTAGGATGAATAAATCAACAAATTTAAGCGCACATGCGCTTTCATATAGATGATGGTAGTTACCATTGGGAAGACGGTGATTTGGCAACATGTTCTTGGAAAGTTTTAACGACTTGTACCTGTCATAGGGATTATAGATAAATAATAATAATAATAGAAAAAAAAAGAAAAAAATATCAATATAAAATTAATAATATTTTTCATCAATTTTGTTTTTCTTTTTTTGTCACTCGAGAAAAACTTTAATAATTAATCAATAAATCACATCTAAAATTTTCTCATCAATAACCAATATAGATTCATTTCTATCCTAAATTCAATCTAATAAATGATTATCTTCAAAAGAGAGAAAGAGAAAAATACAGATAATAATCTTTTTTTAATTATATCATGTCATTTTAGACTTAAAAGAATATTTCTTATTTGATATTCGTCAATATCTAGATTGATACAAGTTATTAATAGGCATAGAATAGTTATTTAAATGCACGCATGCATTAAAAATAAGCGAAGTCAATTTTTTTTTTTTTGCAATACTATTAATACGATAAAAATAAAAAATAAAGAGAGATTAAGCAAGTTTCAATAATATAAATATATATGTTGACATTATTTCTCAAGAGAATTGTGGTTAATTGCGTAAAATAGAGCAAACACCAGTGATAATGTTGAGCTTGTTTTTTTTTTTGTTTTTATATAGATTCTTTTGCAAGAAGAAGATAACAAAACCTATAAAAATTCTTTTGTTTTTATTTTTACATACCTGTGTTTGAAGACGTGTTATTCCTCGTAACCAAAGTATTTGTCCTTTTGTTAGACTTGCTCCTGGTCTTGATTGCCCTTCTGGACCTATATCCATGGGTGATACTTGTTCATAAACTTCACCTGCACCCCATTTTGGCATATGATGTGTCACCGGGATCAAATTAACTATCTAAAATATATAAGAAAAGTTTTTCGAATAAAAAACAAACAATCTTTTTTTCTTCTTTTTACTTGATTCCATACAAGAACTGCACTACCAAAAAGAAGACACCACATCCATTGTTCAAATGTTAATGCAACACAAGAAAATGCAAATGAGCCATATTGAACAAGAACAATTTGTACAACAAATGTTACAATCCATATACCACAAAAAATTGGATTTGTAAATATTCCACGAAAAACATTTTTTTCACCATGAATTTTTCGACAATTTATTTCATTAAATAATGTCATTAAAACAAATACATTAAATATCATTGTAAAATGTTCAGATGGTTTAAATATATTATCAACTGGACGGCCATCATCCATATCAAATACTGTTGGTCCTTAAAAATTTAAACAACAAAAATAAATATAATAAATATAGTTTGTTTTTGTTGTTGTTGTTGTTGTCTCTTACCAGCAAATAAAATAAAAAGCATAACAGCTAATTGATAAATAGCATGACCTATGATATTTTTCATCATTGTTCGAGATATTAATGGTCGTGTTCGACCATATGGTTTACGTGTTAATAATTCTTCAGTTGGTACTTCTGTAGCAAGTGCTAATGATGCCAATGTATCCATAATTAAATTAACCCATAACATTTGTACAGCACGTAATGGAGATTCTTTAACAATACATGCTCCAATAAAAGCACAAAATACAGCAACAACATTAACAGTTAATTGAAATTGAAGAAATTTTGCTATTGAATCATATACATTACGACCCCACATAACAGCTTTGACAATTGAATTAAAATTATCATCAACAAGAACAATATCAGATGCTTCTTTAGCTACATCAGTACCTTGTATACCCTATTAAATAAATTAAAATTTTTCTCAATAATTAAAAATAATATTATAAAAAGTAGATTGATTAAATATTATTAATTGAATTAATTCAACTTTTTAGAATGTATTCGATTGACTTTAAAATTCATGTATGTAGATTTTTAGATTCATATTTTATTCTAATTTCATTGTATTTGTATACGATGTTTTGATATATACAAAGTTTAGATCTAAATTGAGATCGAATCTCATGAGAGAAGTCTTTCAACTGATTAATCGCTATTGACTCGAGACTATGTGCATCATATAAGCGATGAATGTCATAGAAAAGGAGTTTGAACTCTTAGCTTATTACTACCGAGATATTGCATTGTTACGATATTTTTTAATACAATGCCGTTGTCTCCCTTAGGGACATTAAGAAAAATGATTTTCCTATTTTGATTAGAAACTTTGCATTAGAGATATTTTTTTGTTTCTATTATGAAATACGAACATCTAAAATTTTTATAATAAACTATTGTCATAAAGATTTGCCT
Source organism: Rotaria sp. Silwood2 (assembly GCA_905329745.1). NCBI lineage: Eukaryota > Metazoa > Rotifera > Eurotatoria > Philodinida > Philodinidae > Rotaria > Rotaria sp. Silwood2. The sequence goes on along the minus strand of CAJNSZ010000059.1, from coordinate 209,349 downwards.
ATAGACAAAATTTTCAATCAAAATGTAAAAATTATTTTTCATAATATTTCTGAACGAGACAAGGAATATACTTTTCTTATTGGAGTACTACTATTTGAATTTTGTTTTATTCTGTAAGAATTCAAAAACAAAATAAACTAACCATAGCAAAACCGACATCAGCTTTTTTCAAAGCAGGTCCATCATTTGTTCCATCACCGGTAACAGCAACAACTTCACGTGTTGGATTTAATTTTGATGCAATTATACCTCGAACTAAGACATATTTATCTAATGGTGATGAACGTGCTAATACACGTAATTGTGGCCAAACTTTATCAAATAAACTTTGTTCAACCTGGATTAATAAAAATATAAAAAAAATTTTTAGTTTTTTCTCTAAAAATTTTATTTACTTCTCCATCTGGTCTTGATCTTATACGTCGATTAAATTCTTTTCCTTCAAGTACAAGAAAACTATCATTTGGTGATATAATACCACATTTAAGTGCAATTGATCGAGCCGTATTAACATTATCACCTGTAACCATACGTACTGTTATACCAGCACTTCGACATTTAGCTATAGCATCTGGTACTTCATGTCGTACAGGATCTTCAATACCACATATACAAACACATGTTAATTGATCGACAACATTAGCTTCATCATCCCAATCGGGTAAATTATCCGATGGAAAATCTCTATATGCAACACATATTGTACGTAAACCATCACATGCCATTGGTTCAATAACTGTTTGTACAATACGATCATAATCAACATTTGAAAATAATACATTGTCTCCATTGCGATTTAATATTGTTTTACATTTTTTTAAAACAATTTCTGATGCACCTTTTGTATACATACGTACAGTTGAATCAGGTCGACGTATAACTGTTGACATATTTTTTCGTACAGAATTAAATGTATAAACATGAACAAATCTTTCTTCAGGATAATTTGTACGTACTTCATCATAACTTCCACCAAGTGTTCCAACAAAACCTAATAGAGCACATTCAGTTTTATTTCCAATTTGTTTTGGTAATGTTTCTTTTTCTGCTGGAGGCTTAAAAAAAAGAAAAATTTCTTTATATATTTTCTTTCATCATAGATATTCATTGAAAACTTACTAATAATTTTGATGAATAACTACTATTAACAGATATACCGTCACATATAACTTCTTTTGTTTTAGATGGTATTACAATTTCTTTAGCTTTAATTGGATTTTCAACATTTTTCCAATGTTTTTCTCCAACATATACTTGTACAACTGTCATACGATTTGTTGTTAATGTTCCTGTTTTATCTGAACATATTGCTGTTGCATTACCCATTGTTTCACATGCATCCAAATGACGAACTAAATTATTATCTAACATCATTTTCTAATAACAAAAAAAAAAATTATAAGATTCAAAAAACAAATTATTTACTAACTTTAACGGCATAAGCTAATGATATTGTTACAGCCAATGGTAAACCTTCAGGTACAGCAACGACTAATACTGTTATACCGGTAATTAAATATCGAACAAATCGATTCAAATATTTATTATTCCATCGTTCACCTCTAAAGATTAATAAAAAAAGTAATAAGAATATAGTTGATAAACTGTTTTGTTTTGTTTACCGCTGAATAAATTCTTCAAAGGAAAATCGAATCAATAGAACAAGTACAGTTAAAATAGCAATTGTCATTCCTAAACGACAAAATGAAATGAAATTTAAAAAAAAATGTCAATGTGATATGATAAAGAAGCTTTTTTTGTTTTTTTTCTTTCACTTTTTAATTTATTCTAAATTTATCTTTGAATAAAATTCTTCTATATCGATACTAATCAAAAACAGATGTAATTATTTATTTATTAATTAAAAATAAATTTGATGACATAAAAATCTCATGTTACCTGCATATCCAATTTGAATAGCTAATTTTGTTAATTTTGCTTGTAAAATTGATCGTTCTGCAACTTTTTGACGTTCAGGTTCTTCTTCACCACCTGCTTGTTTATCTTTATCCGGTACAACTACTTGTAATTCAGTTGCGTCATGATTATTAGCAGTTGCATCTAATTAAAAAACAAAAATTTTTTTTTTTTGGTTTTCTTTTACATAATCAGAAAAAAAACAACAAAAAGAAAAGCAAGAAGCATTTTTAATTAGTAATTTACTAGCTATTGTTAAGTCAATATTACTATAGAATTAACGACATTAAAATAAAAAGAAAAATACCTGCAGGTAATCCTGTATTTACTAGACGTTCTCGTACGTCTGCATCGGCAGTAGTATCTGAATATGTGTTAGGAAAAGTTGAGGGAACATGTAAAGGATAACATAAAACTTTATCTCATACCTTGTCTTTTATTAACGACTGGTTTTTGATCATCAGCAGTAGTTTCTTCTTTGGTTGCGCCTAATAATTTCAATGACATTCCAGTTTGACTATGTATACCAACAGCCAATACTAACATTTTCCCACTACCCTCCATAACGTTTGTACCTTAAAAAAAAAAAGAACAAATTCAATTAATTATTGATTTATTCTGTTCTTTTTTTTTCTAACCGGAAAGAAGAAATGCATCTTTTGATTCATGTTTTTTAACTAAATCTGATTCTCCAGTTAATGATGACTCATCAATTTTAAGATCATTTGATTGTACAACAACACCATCAGCTTGTAATGAATCTCCATATTTAATTTGACATATATCACCAACAACAATATCTTTCGTTGGAATTTGTCGTGCTGTATTGTCTCTAATAACATTAATTTTTGAATCTTGATCAATTTTTGAACGAAGACCACGAAATTGTTGTTCTTTTGTCCAATCATTAAATGCTGTTACTAGAACAACAACAATTACAGCTACAATAATTGCTGCACCTTCAATCCATTCAACATTAGCTTCCTCTGAAAAAAAAACAAACACATACAAGAAATAATTTTTATTTTCAAGAAAAATTTACTTGTTTTAGGATCAGGTTCAAATACTTCTCCACCTGGATGATAAAATGATAAAAGAAATGAAATGACAGCACAGATAATAAGTATGATAAGTGTAACATCTTGAAGAGCATCAAACATAAGACGAAAAAATGTTTTTGGTGGTTTTGGTGGAATTTCATTACTACCAAATGCAGCTACACGTAATGATATATCGTTTTCATCATCTGATAAACCTAAAGAAAAAGAAAAACAATAATAATAATAATAATAGTAACAGTAATAAACTTGTTTCTTTTTTATTTTACCAGTTATTAAATTTGTTTTGAGCTTTTGTCCAAGACCACTAAGACCACCATATATGTCATTGAGTTCTTTCATACCCTCATGACCTCGTGTTCGCATTAATACTTCTAATTCTCCAACGGAAATACCAAATTCGCGACCAGCTTCTGCAGGAGACAAAATATTATGACCTGCAGTAGCTTTTTTCTTCTTTGCCATTTGGAATATAAATCGATGTGTATGGGATAAAAAGGATTTGTTTTTCTTCTTTTGAATAAAATTTAATTAACTAATTGAATGTTAGTATAAATATTTCGAAGAAGTTACTCTGTCGTTGAATATAAAGTAAGTAACAGTTCGTGATTCATTCATTTATTTAACATACAACGACAGATAGACCTTGAAATAAAAGACAAAAAAAAAAAAAGAAAATAGAGAAGAAATCTACTGATAACGCATGTCTCATGAGAATACAAGAGAACACAGATCCATTCTCTATCATATCTCGTTTGGTCGTTTTCTTTGGCCACAAAGGCAACACATACGTTTTCTTTCTAGTAGCCTTATTGGCAAGAAAACTACTAGCGTTCTCTCTTTTTTTTTTTTTCTTTTCGCATTCTGTTTGCTCGAATGATAGTCTGAGTATCTAAGTAGAAAAAAAAAGAAAAATAGGTAACATTCTATTTTATCTATAAGATTCCCACGTGAAATGCTACAAGGAAACAAATCTAACAAATGCAATGAAATATTCAGACCCTTTACATATTAGATTTCTCTCACTATTGATCAACAATTTTGATACTAAATAGTAGTGTTATTATATAGATAGATAATTTGTCACGAAGGTTAACATAAACAACCATTACTTAAAAAAAACTAAAGAAAAACAACGTAATTAAAATATTCGTCTGCATATTTCATTCTTATGTCGAAATTTGACGTATGACAAATAGTATATTGATCAATCTCTCTGTTTTTTTTCTCATGTTTCATGCATTATATTGTTTGCCTGATCACATTCGGTTGTTACGCAATAAAATTTTATATCGCAAAAAAAAAGATCAGATCATTATTTTCACCTGTCTTATTCTGTCAATTTAGACTATGACTCCTACATATGCTGCCTACGCATATCTATATATATATATATATGTAGACTAGAATAAAACTTACTGGTCTTGTCCTCTCGACATTCCTCTTTATATTTTTCTATCGTCAGTTCTCATTTCTCTTCTTGTTTCTTGCTCGATTATTCAATAACAGGGTCTCTTTTCTCCGTACTGCTCTGTGCGGTTAGTGAAGCGAAGGAAGAAAAAGACCATGAAGGGTCTATGCTCTGACAACAAGAGCAATAGTAGGAAAATCGGGTCGCTCGGCAATGATGATGTATGGATACGAACTATAGACATACTAATAGAGAGAAAAAAAAGGAAAAAAGAGAAAAAAAGAGAGAGAGAAAGAGAGAGAGCAAGATCGGAATAATCACCTAATCAGATAATCTTGTTCAACGATCGGCCACACTGATTTTCCTTGTGCATTATCTATTTTGAACGAAAAGAAGAGTGCCAGAAAAAAAAAATAATAGAAAACAATGACTACATAAAACATTATAATAAATACTAACATAAGAGAAGAAAAAAAAATGAGAAAAGGAAGAAAGATGATCAAGAGAAGTACAGGTGTTGAACCAAAATAGGCAATTAACTTGTTTTCACTATAACTATTAAAAAAAGAAAATTATGAAAGAATCAAATGCAGTGACTATTCACATAATAACTATTAATGGCATGTTATTATTTTCGACTAGCCAAACTTGCTTCTGTTGTATTCAGAAGCCGACAAGGGAAATGGAAAATTATTATTCTCTTTCTTTCATTTTTTTTTTTTTTTTTAATACAACTCTTGTCTTTCTTTCATCATCACGGCTCACTTTGTCATCATCATCGTCAATATTACTTTCAAATGGCATAAAACGAAAAAAAGAAAGAATAATGAAGAAAAAACGCAAAGGTATATAACAAGTTATTTTATCCGTATAAATAAACTGCTTGTCAAAACACAAGAAAAAAAGAATATTATTTATATATAAATACATACATATTTAATAATGACTAACGTTTGTTTGTCTACATCTCAGAATAAAACACTATCAAGTCGGCTAGTGTGATAGATTGAACGAGGTAAAAAAAAACAATAATAATATTAATAAACTAACTAGAAAACGAATGGTATATGCCATTATTTACTTAATGAATCGATTTTCAAGACTTAATATAACAGAAAAAAAAAAAATTATTTTTTCTTTTGTTCTTTAATGACAAAACACAGCAGTAAGTCTTAATCATACTCATACAATTGCTTAGGTGCCTTGTACAGTCAATCAGTATCATTTTTTTTTGTTCTCAAACAAATCGCGACTTAGCTATAACTTCTTCCTGTGTATTTCTTTGCTCCTTCGCTCGATTTCCTCTGCTATCGCTGATGATGATGATGATGATGATGTTGGTGATGGTTGTTGTTGTTGTTTTTCCCGTTACCGTTCTTCTCGCGACATTTTCTTTCTCATTCACCCTTTTTTTTGCGCACACAAGAGCACGTCATCTCGCTCTTCAAATCGACAACACATTTCTGTCGTTGTTCTACTATAGCAACAACTACTACACACTACCACAGCCATTACAATTGCTGCTGCTGCTGCTGCTTTTTACCCTTGCGACGACATGTTCGGAACTCGATTTTTTCCTTCTCTTCTTCTTTTTTTTCTTATTTCTTTATTCTTGTCCGTGTTTCTCTTTTTTTCTAACACGCATTTACTTGATGTAGTCCGCAATATCTCGAGTTCTTTTGTTAGCAGCATCACATACAACACCCACCAACACAAAGATGAAAATCGCTTATCGCATCATTGTTGTTCTCATACTTGAGGAAAGGACGAGAAGAAGAGGGACGAGCAAACGATGATTATTATTGATATTGAACACATTGAGAATACGAGAAAAAGAAGAAACGAGAGAGAGAGAGAGAGAGAGAGAGAGAGAAAGATGAAAAACAACAACGACCAAAGAAAAAAGAAAAACTGGAAAGTGAAAAAGAAAAAAAGAAAAAGAGATCTCTGATTAAGGAAATTGGTCTGTGCTGTGACGAGTACCACCACACGAACCATTTCCGCTCCGATATGTTCTTTGTCGAATGAATCGAGCTCATCATCATCACTAAATATTGATAGTTTAAAAAAAAAAAAACAGAAAATTCTATTTTCGTAATGAACTATTACAAAAGACAAATATGTATGTTAGAACAATTGGGAAATCGACCATGTGTAACGTTATTTAGGCGGGTATGAATGGAACAAGTGAGTCTTCAAAAACGAACGAGATTTATGGCGACAACGGACCAATGATGTATTTTCGAATGATCCAATAATAAAATTAATAAAACTCTACAGAAAACATGTTTTTTTTTTCTTATCTTACAAATAGAAAAGACATATAAGATGAAGTCTGTAAAAACTCTTAAATACTTAATTGAGTTATGAGGTCGCTAATAGACGGTTTCCTACGTATTATGAACACAAGGAAATGCATGATTTTTACAGAAACATAAACAATTGACTAATTAATGATGAAAACGTCACAGATCTGAATAGAACTTTAGATTTCAGTTCATTGATGAAGAATTAATTAAATCAGTATGTTATTTAGGCTTAATAAATAAAATAAAAGCTCAACTAATATAGAAATGAGTGCGGGTCTCTTTTATTTTTAAATAAATTGATAAAAACTTTGTCACGTCTCAATCTTCATGTGTAGTTAGATTTATCTTAACATGAAACAAAATGATAGGATAACATCTGTATTTTATGTATAAAATATTAATTAGAGTCAAACCTGTAACTAGATAACATAAGATAAAAATTTATATAAATGTTTGCCTTCTATATCTTACGCATACCATATGGTTACACTTTTTTATCTATTACTTTAAAAGAAAATAATTAAGACACGTTCTCTATAAACTTATAAGCAATATATTTGACAACTACAAAATTATTAATTGAGCTTCTACAATGGTTTTTGCTGCATGCAATGTAAGTTATATAGAATCATTAAAAAAAAATATTCTAGATGAGATATATGTTACTTCAATGTCATTGTATAAATAATAAATTTTATATCAAATGAAACCCTATTGAAAATGTGAGTTATGAGTCCGATAGGTCCTCCATTGAAGAATAATTATAAAAATTTTTAAAGTTGTAACAATAGTATTTGGTACTTTCATAGGTAATCTTAGAACTATGACATATTGATTGTAGTACTGCTATTTATACATTAAATTTAATAAACATTTTTCTATTGAAGAATGATGAATAAAATATGTTATCTAATAGACGAAAACATTTTATTTCTTTGTGATCGACTATTTCTGGAAATTTTAGAGTATATTCATAAAATTTCATTATTCTATCGTGTATGATCCTCCTATGAGTTATTAATTTAACTTCTCAAAGTCTATTTTTTATCAAGCTTTCATTCAATATAAAATCTCTTGAGAACATAATAAAAACCCCATGAAAAATAACTTTTTTTTTTTTTTTACATACTCTAGACTTTGCACCATAGTGGGTCATACAATAATTATTAGTGTTATTGTTCATATAATTTTATGCTTATTGTTTTTTTTTCTATTCTATTTTATTCTCAATATTTTTCATATAAAATAACAAAAAAACAACTGCGATTCATTTTGACAATGGAAGTGAAGATTTATGCTGCTCGAGAATAAATAAAGCGTTTTGTCCTATAACTAAATTATGATCTAGATGCCAGCTTGATTTTTTTTTCTAACATTCTTTATTGTGCCGATCATTGAATGTTTGAAGAATAAAAGTTCGAAAAAAAAGAAATTGATTTTTATTAAAATTTTATTTAATTAATTAATTAGAATAGATATTAATTTTGATATCTTCTATTATTTATAAGATGATAAATTTTTTTCAATGAATTACATAAAAAATTCTCTCCTAGATATTTCTTTTTATCATAGTCATAATTAAGATCAAACGAGAGAGAAATATTATAATTTTTATGATCAAAGCATTAACAAATCAATCTGTTTCCTTTTTATGCACGAGAATAACAAATGATGTGGGCGGGTAGAAATCAATCAATGACGTTATCTGGAATCAATCTAACTTAATATACTTTTTTCAAGATGAAAGAAAAAAACTACGAAAGCTGTGCTTAGAGACTGGCGAATTTCGAAATAAAAAGTTTAAACATGCATAATCCTTAAAAGATCTTTTATTGTTGAATTTTTTCCAATATTTAAATGAAGACAGAATATAACTTTATATGTATAAAAGAAGTTCTATCCTTTTTGTTATGACTAGTAGATGCAAGGTTAACTAAAAGTTATTGAACTACGGTGAAGACTCAATAGAATTATTATCTTTTCGTTGTTTTTGTACATACTGATGGACATAAGTTTAATTATAGTTTGAATATTCAACAGTTCATTTTCATAAACTTGTCTGTCTGATTAATAAAACACACTAACGATATATTACTAATAGAATTTTTGAAAACAATTCAATTTAAAATCAGTGCATATTGTGTTGCATTATGGATCAAGGTTCAAACAAACATTGAATTTGTTCTTTGTGCTATATTTATCTTCTCTGTTTTTTTTTCTCGCCTTTTTCTGTCGATGTCTACACTGAACGAACATCGCATATATTAAATAAATATCACCATGAGACAATTCAATTTGGCATTCATTTAAAGAAGCCATTATCCAATCACAACAACGAATCTTTTGTTATTACTAATTTTACAAACTTTTTATTCATTATCAAGAGAGGAAATCAGCAGTGCGTATATCGCAAATATGCTTTTATCTATGCAACTAATGTATGTATAGTATGATAAACCCTTCATGTAAATAAGTATTTTCTTTCGTATAATCCAGATGAAATAGATGTTGTAGTGAAAAAAAAATTCTATCCTTTATTTCTGATGTATTTTTTGTTATTTGACTTCTATTTGTTATTTATGCCTGAGATACCATGCAATGCATTGAAGTCTGTACTTTCTCGTTATATACCCATTATCAAAAAAGAAACAGACTATAATAGTCTAGATTTTCCAAAGCGGAACCAAAATTCAAGTTTACGGTGAATTGAAAATTGGATATGAATGTGTGACGATTCAACCAAAGAAAGGTTACGTTATGCTTTTTTTACGCATGATCTCTTACATGTAGCCGCCATGACATCAAAGACGAAGAATTCTCTCAATCTGACAGAACATGCTCTCTTGAGAATTGATGTACTCATACAGCAAAAAGGAACAGCACTGGGATTTATAATTTGCCCAGAAGAACAAAAAGATTATTTTACTTGTCTGGATTTTTCTTGTGAAGCTCAACAATATGAATTGAAAATATATGGAAAACTTTGATGAGTTATACGAATGTTCACTATCGATTCAATATAGTTACCCACGAATACTCGAACCCATATCAAAAGCAGAGATAATTCATCACAATGACAAAAAGAAAACCATTGATTGACGAATTCCCTTCTGAGATATAGTTTCACATTTTCAAATATTTACATTTCCATAATTTCAATTACTGAAAATTGCTTGGGATGCTCAAGAGATGGTAGTTTTCGAAATCGATGGCTGTTTACAAAAAATCCATTCTAACTATTCATACTAAATATGGTAGTTGAACTTTATTTTGATTTTTCTGATAGCAACTTTTTCTATCAACATATCGAAGAATGTTGTCGAGTAGTCGCCAGCTATGGTTTCTTCCTATCGGGACATTGAGACAATTGAACAATGCATACTGTTCGGTATGACAAAAGTCACATAGGAAGTATATGAAGTTAAGATACAGAGAATATTGGCAGACGCCTTTTACAATCATCATTGTCATACTTCTCTCTATCGAGTGATAAAAAACAAAAGAACAAGTCAAAACAGAGGCTAAACATTGACTTAAATTATAGTGTTAATTGTACTTATAATTTATTGTGAAACTATACAACGATGCGTGGCATGAACATAGATAGAATTGAAATGAATGACGGTCTAGTGTATTCATGATTAAAACTTAGCCACGAAATAAATGCAAAAATATTATCTAGTCCTACTGCAGCAATATCGCGATTTCTATACAATGCTGACTAATAATTGAGCAGCAAAACCATAAGAAATTGTGACAGTCCTATTTTCATTTATCGGACAAAGATGAACTGTTGATCAATGTGTAGAACAATGGCATATTTGCAATCTATGATCATTCATCTCGTTTAGAATTCGAGCAGAGAATCCATCTCAATATATTCCAGTTTCCATCGGTTACATTAATCGGTCCTGATGTATTTGTGTTCGAACTCGTCTGCCTTCTCTTACCATTCGATCATAATCAAATGAATCCCTGTCGTATGAATACTAGTGAATAACACATGATAGCATCCACGAAGTCGAAAATACATATGATTTTCTTATTTCATATCTTATGCCAAGTCATTCGTCACTCGTTGCTGCATTCGACATCTATAAATCAGCAATGATCAGCATTGCGCATTGTCAAACAAGCTTATCATTTCAAATTGAATGAAGAGACTACCTATCGAAATGTTCATCAGCATCTGTGACGCTTGAGAACTAGTCTATTCTGTCTGATGATCACGTATCTGTGGAGGCAGGTAAGGACAGAGGATCCACTTTTCTTGCGATATAACTACTTCAACACTCATGTGCGATCGTATTCTACATCATGCAGCATTCTTCGGGTAAACCAAGAGCTAATTTACTGTTTTGGGTGGACACAGCCACATACAAAAACATTTTCTAAAGGGTAGAATTCCAACTACAAAAAAAAAATACAAATTCTTGAGAAGAGAAATTTTTGCTGTGGGTCCTTTGGATAGGAAATTATTTTTCTGACGACCAGGAGTTAGAGCTTCATTAGTGTTCCTCTTTGGGTATCAGTGTGGGATGCACATGAACGGAATACCGCATCCACAACTATATCCATCCCCTCTCGGACACACGTGCCAGTCACACCTATCCCGTCGTCTAGGGCATCGTTGTCAATGGAGCCGTCCGGGAGAACTGATTAAGAGTAGAACTCCTTGTTCGCAATCGCATCGATTTCAATCTTTTTCAACGAACTGTCTTCAGACATCAATTGAAGTCCTAAACACATTGAACCGTAACTCTCAAAATATTCCACAACAACGACCTTAGCTACAACAGATATAATCGTAAAAGTAACTATTGTGTGACATCCGTATGTTTCTGACCCAGGCACCTCTGTAATTTTGATCGCCAATCAATAGGATGAAAGTCTGAGTACACAACGTGTGTGTGTAATTTTCAGAGTACATTCACATGTCACACCTCATCGACACTAAACTATTGAATGTGTTCTGACCTTCTTCGAGAAACCAAGCTTATTGGCAGGAGTTGATGTAACTGAATAAGCCTGTCATGATTATCGGCAGATGATGCCAACTTCGGAAACTGCTGCCTCTTTGAAGATTCAGTACGCGTTAGGATCCGTTTTATTTCAAATATTGTTAAACGAATACAAAGCTGGTATTAAAACGATCAAGAAATTCATGATGATGAATGTAATGAATAAATTTCGTATTCAATATCGAAAGGGATAGATTGTTCATAAAAAGAAGAACTATATCTTTGGCAGTGTTCGAAAAAGTAACCGATACCAAGATGAAAGCATCAGAGTTCAATGGAACCAACGGAAGCAAGAAAGTGTAAGGCAGTAATTGCACTCATCCAACTTAGAAGAACGAACGAGGCTTGGAGTTGCAAGCCATTGCAGGCTATTATACAAATGTTGGTGATCGTTGAACTGAAGTATATGACAGATAATGAAAATATTGAGATGATTTTTCTACCAACAGTATTATACTTACAAATCAGTATGGGTTGTTTGGATAGAAGATGCGCTCGTTGTCGATTGGATTTCATTTTTTCTGGTCGATGTAGTTGATTGAGTCATACTCTGGACGGTATTCGATATCGTTGATGTGGTGAAAGTCGACAAGCTAAAAATTTTTCTCCCGATATAGAACTCTGTACTGAGCATTTATAACTCATGTAGTCGTGGCGTAGATATCACCCGGACAAGCATTGACATCGTTTCGTGACACGTAAAACAGTACTGTTGCGATTGAAAATATTGACTAAAACATGATCAACACATTAATCTTTCCTATCTTGAATATCAATCATTGCTTCGATTACCTATCCAGTGCCATGGCACACATTACCAGAAAACCCACTTGAGCCATAGTTGGTGTCCACATCAGTGTCTTGTAATAGGTGGTCGAATTTTCTTGAACGACGCCAGTTTGAAGCATGCAAGAGAAGGAAATGGTAGCAATATCAGAAATGTTCACGTTGGGACCACAATTATTAATAGCAATTAATCGAGATCTGAACGTTTGTCCGACTTTAACCGATGTACAAGATTGGCAAGTTGGAGGAGCGATCACTTGAACAAGAAATTGAATAGGTATAGCACTAAGTGGAACGAGACTGGATGAGTTGATAAAATATTCGACCTGAAAATAGAAATCAAGAAGAATGAAGGAGACCATTTTTGAAATGACCATAAAACATCCTAACCATAAGAGCTACGGCAAACCAATCTCTAGCTGTTCTACCAGTGATGACAATTGTACAGTTTGGATATATGATTGTATTATTGGGAAGAGAACTAGGTGGACAAACATCACCACATTCATTGGTCCCATTGGACCAGCGACATCGAATTGTATCACCATCAGCATTACCGATGGGAACTTGAATTACTTGAGCAATACCAACAGGTATGTTGATGGGCGACATCATGGTGGCTACTGGGGCACTGTTGTACACACTATTGTTAGCTCTCAGCTTAAGATTGAGACGAGATGCAATCGACCAGGCAGCAGCAGATGATATTACTAATGGGCGCCAAGCATTATCCGCGAAAGCTACGATAAAATCACTATTCTGTCCCACATTGATAATATCGGATCGTCGACCAACACTACTGCCCTGTACAGATGATGCATCAGTACAAAAATGCCAGATTAGTGGAGCGGAATAGCCAGTAGCACCTGTTGCACAATTGCTGATACAATTCAATTTATTTCTCATGCCATTGTAACTGCTCGTTATTGGTACTTGTTCACCATTTGCAATATTCGAAATTGTACATTTAGCGAGTTCCCACGTCCACGAGTATGTTTGAGTAATGATGATGCTTACTGATGTTCCTGTTGCTGATGAATTGAGCGGACTTCAAGTGATTGTACCACCCAGAAAATGCGATGCATCAACAACAATTGCTATTGAACTGAACAAGACAAACGCAATAGATGATATTGAAACTTCTTCTGTCATTTATTGATTGAGTTCGAGAAATAAACGATTTTTATAGAGAAAAGTAAAAAGTACCGTCCGATTATAAATATGAACATTCTGCATCTCTATGGTATCTCAACTACGCACAAGTAATGACTTCTCGAGTAATATAACAGCCATCTTGCACAAGACTTGAGCAACAACTTGATTAAAGTTCTATAGAAACATCAGATATGTGCATAAACTAGACTCAATGAATAATCCAATGTTGCTCTGTTGTTCTCTCCCACGAAGATACTTTTGAAAATTTTGCTATTCAAATATTTTTACTTTTAGAAAAAAAAGTCAATTTTTTTATCTGGTGCTACAACGATTGATATTAATTTGGCCTAAAGACAAAACAGCGAAGGAAGGAATAGCAAAAAAAAAAAGCAAAACAAATTGCGAACCGAAAAAATGTCGCAGAAATTTATAGCAAAAAAGCATATAAAAAAAAAAAGTTTATTTTGGGATTCTCGATCAGGAAGATCAAGATATTTTATTGCATATCAAAAGGCAGGAGACTATAAATACACCAACAAGAGAGAATGGTGTATGAAAAATATTCAACAACAAAACTATCGACAAGACAATATGTTTATTTATGTGAGTATGAGTGTGGGTGTCTGGGTGAAGTGTGCAGACAGATATTAGCCTTCTGTTTACATCTTTATTCGTACAAGCAGAATCACACTTCACAGTCTTCACTCAATCACGTCACTTAATGACACGTGAAACACTTTTTAGGGGTATATATTTTCTTGCTAGTTTTATACTATCAAATTCTTTTTTTTTTCGTTTTTTCTTTCCTTCGATATTTTGTCTTTCGGTCAAATTGATACATACCGCCACAACAATACGAATGACTTTTAGAAGGATCTTAGGGCGTTTCAAAATGACCTTACCAATATTGTTGGATCGAACTTGAATAGTTCGACATTATCGTGTTGAGAGAAGCATTCATTAAGTTGCTATTGGAATCGGTTTCCATTTTTTGCAATCGTTTCTAGTCAAGTGGATGACAATATGTCCAGGATAACATACCAACGTTCAAGAATGACTTAGTACAGATCTTTTGACTTCTGACTTGATTTTATATATGTAGTGTGCTTGAACGATGACTAAGATTTTTGTCCTATTCACATAGCGTGACAGCAATGGATATTTATTTCATTTTGTGTCCGGACAATGTCTAACATCGACTTATCTTGGACCATCTAAAAGAATCAGTTAGGAATAGTGATGATACTAAGTTTTCTCTTTTTCGAGAGGATAGAAGTGAGTCGGCCATTTTCAAGTCTATTTAGTGTAATCGATGTGTGTTGATCGTTAGCTAACCAAAAACGTCCCTTCTATTTACATTTCTTTGGAAAAAAAATATTCGAATGGAATATTTGAACTTGTGAGCTAATCCATATGCGGATTACAGTGCACTTCGATTGATTTTCCTTCCTTTGTATGTCTTAATTTAGACTATTATAATTGGATTTTTTTTTATAATGGATATATAGAGAAAGTACAGACTTTACTGCATCGCATGATATATCGATTATAAATAACAAATAGAAATAGTTTTGTTAATGATCAAATTTGAGTCATCTGGCATTGGGAAAGGAAAAATGCAAGTCGACTTTGATATACAAACGTCAGAAATAGACTGTACTAGAGAGACTTTGCATCACTTTTGCGAAATCAGTTAAATACTAAATGAACAACCATCTGAAAGATCTTGAGAAATTGCAGAAGAGAAAATCGACGAAGTTCAAGATGTTTGTAAAAATGTACGAATAACCTATTACGTTTTACGAACAACAGAAGGTTATATAAGGTGAAATTTGTCTAAAAACTTCACGAAGTAAAGTCACAAGATTGAGCTGAAGTTCTTGGCATATTTAATTGTTCTGTATATTTTTTATTACACATTTAATAGTATATAGATTAGTTTTAACATAGTAAATAGTCTGAAAAGCTTACTAACTAATTTTAAAAGATTCAGCACTTAAGAGTATAGATATGGCTGTAAGTATCAAGTTTCCATACAACAGCATCCACATTCCACATCCACAAATTTTTAATTTACTGAGCAAAGATAATAATTACCAAACACTAAATTTCATACTGACAGCTTGATTTATTTACTGATATGGTGTATATAATACTGAGCAAATTATGTTAACCATTAAATTTTGTTTTCTTTTTGGCATATTTTTGTAGATAAACATCTGACAAGAAAAGTCTTTCGTTTTGATTCATTGATGTTAATATTAAACTATAAATTGACTATGTCCAACAAACACATGTTCACTTGTACAGTGCATATTATAGAACTACCATTACGGTAATTTTTCAACTGTGCTTAATTGTATTACTTTGCGTTAAGGGTACTCCCCCACCCTTTTCTGGAGGTGAAAATCAAAATTTTTCGATTTTTTGTTGTTCATCGATACATATACATCGAAGTGTTCTCTATCGATCTGAGAAAAAAAATTACTTTTAACAACGTTTTATGCTTGAAAAGAATGATTTTCGAGACTTCCTATCTAAAAAAATGATTTTTTTACTGTGGTTTCAAAATATCTCGTCTTTGCGTTTAAGAATTCAACAACTGCGGCTGCGTCTCTTTCGTTTATTCGCCGATCATTTGCAATCTGCCAACAGCTCTCTATATTCTTCCACCTCCGCCTTTTCTCTCTGTCCAAGATAGATGTGAAATAGAAGTGAAAACAAGAGATAACTTTCAATTGATATGCCGTTGTTCTCTGACTACAGACATCTCGCAGCTTTAAGAAAAGGTACTTTCTGATCGCGAAAACAACCTCATCAAATGCGCAGTAGTCGAAAACCTATAAAATCTCCAATAGAAAGAGAAAAAACCGAAATTCGATTTTGTTTTGCGTTTTTCTCGAAATCAAATTTTACATAAAAAAAAAAAGTAACTTTTCGCCCTCGTTTCTCGGCCACAGTACATCCGATCAGACTGAATTTCTTTGTTGACATAGTAGACATTATTTGGGATGCTTGTTTTTTTCCATTTCAAAAAGTATTGCTTTGAAGATTTTTCGCAGCGTTTGCAAAATTTGCCCTAGTAAAAAAATAAGCGTTTTTTAGGACGTGTCCAGGATTTCGACTTTTTTATTTGAAGAACAAGAGATATAAGGAAACCAAAAAAATACGCACCCAAAACAGTGTTCAACACCTGTAAAAAAGATTTCAGCTCCATTGAGCGTAGTATCTCGGAAAAACGAGGGCAAAAGTGGGGTCAATTTCGCTCATTGTGACCTCAATATCTCCTAGAAGACAGCATCCGAGAACTTTGTGTATATCATAACTTTTACTCTACTCAGCAAGATTTATATGCCTGAAAGTTTCAAAATTTTCAGATAAACCGCTCTCCAGAAACCTCGGAAAGGGGCGGGGGTACCCTTAATATGTCATTCTAGTTTTAGTTGTCCATCTAATTTATTTCTATAAATATTTGAATTAGAGATAAAAAGAAAATTTAAGAAATCAGCAATACTCATAATAACAGGCAAGAACATTTACATTTGGCAATCAATTTTTGTAACAGCACGAACGGAAAATTTACTATCCGATTGTCTTTGATCTAAACAAATTCTTCTATCAATTGATGTAAGTTCTACAAGACTAAATTGACATTCGTTTCAAGCATTTGTTGCTGAAGTTGAATGAATTTGTCAAATTACTCGTGAATACTAAGACGATGTATCAACATGTGATTTTCAAAATTTATGAACCAGGCTTGGCCTGCTTGCAACAAGTCGTCGTTACCAAACGAATTAGAAAACGCAGCAATTGGAATTTCACCTTCGGTATATATTTTTTCTGAATTTTAATATCTATTAAATCACTTGATAATGATTATTCAAGCATTGATGCAGATAAAATGTGCTCAAACACACAAAATACGATTAATTAACACTTCATAGAAAAACTCATTCATGAAAATGTTATTATTTCATACGATCAAATAGAAAAAACTTAGGCTTTTTAGTTTTTTCGGCATGACCTTTTGAGATCAACTGTTTCTATTGAGTGTTCACTATTGAACTTGTAATTTGTTGATCTCTTTCTGAATAAGATTCTTGATCAATATTTAATGACAATAGTAGATGGAAATTTGTGATGAGATCATTACCCATAAGGGATGTTTTGTGTTTATTCAGTTATGAAAACAATCATATAGTTGACTGTACGTAAAAAGAAAAGAATGTAAATAAAAAGTAATTGAACTTGATGCAAAAAGTATTAAACATGACAAAAAAATCAACTCTTAGAAGAGTGGGAGGGTGATTTTCTAATGTGTCGAAGACTCTATTTAAAATCAAAATTAATACACCAGTATAAAAAAAATCATTTGATATTGATGCTTATCTCTATGATACACTCTAATGTTTAAACTAAATAAAAACATGTTCCTTATCTAAAACTTTAAGACATTGATAACAATGAACGAAATAAAAAAAGATTTCTGATTATATCGACCATAAAATAAAAATATTTATTAAATTAATGTTTCAAAAGCATTATACAATATGCAGATTGATTACAATTTAATTCATAGTGCAATCTATCTCGAGATTCTATTAATAATTTTTTTTTTTTTTGATTAAGTCCTGATTAAAGAAAAAAAGATTTAACATCATCATAATAATAAAATGTGTTTCTTTTAGCAATATGAAAATCTATAAAATGAAACGAGAAGAAAAGAAAAAGAAACAAAATAAAAGCGAAAATAAATTAAAAAAAAAAGGATCTTTTTCGATTTTTCTTTTGCTAAAAATCGCTTGCTCGAATGTCTGTTGAGCTTAATTTATCCGATAATGTACTACTTCGTCTTGCTGTAAAAAATAAAAAAAAAACAACCTTTATTTTAAGATTAAAAAATTAATTTTTTCGAAAATACCCGTATGATCTGAAGTTGAAGGATGTTCACCCGTTAATTCTTGTAAATATTTGAATGAACGTGATGGATGTTCATTTAATCGATTTGTATGTGCTGAAACACTATGTTCATCATATTTATTTAATAATTGTTGAGATTTTGTATAATTATTATTAGGCTTCGAATTATTTTGTTCATTATCATCTTCTTGTGTCATCATTTGAAGAAAACGAAATGCACGTGATGGAACTGTTGAACCTTTATAATGTGGTGCTTCAGGTTCATGTTCACGAAAACTTGGTGGTGCTAAAAAGAGCAGACAAAAAAACAAAATAGATTCAAAAATATTTCATAAAATTATAATATATATATATACGTTTATTATAAATTTCTAAAAGATCATCTCGATTATTAACTGTTCCAGATTGATTTATTGATAGTTCTTGAGATATATCATATTGTTCTTGTAAAAATTTAAATGCACGAGATGGATTATGAGCATCACTACCTCGTCGAAGACCAGTACCATTTTTTGATATTATCGGTTCTTCAATAGGTTTTTTTGGTACTGTCATAATATCATCATTATCAACACTATATTGTTCTTGAAGATAACGAAATGTTCGTGATGGAAGTGTTGATACACCACCTGAACTTGAATGACGACGATTTGCTTTATTTTGTTGATCATGAATAGCCTGATCAACTATGAAAAAAAATATGAATGTTGATTTAATATTATGTCCTTCGAATAACATTCAAGTATACAAGTAAAACCTTCAATTGCCTCTTAAAATGAAGGACTATCTGGTGAAATTGTTCTGAGAAATTTCAACATAGACGAATATGTTCTTTTAATCCTATTAGATTCCATTAGACAATGAATTACAGATAAAAAAAAAAAACAATCTGAACTTTCGATAGTCATACGAAGAAAAAAAAACTGTCCTTCAACATTTTCTTGTTAAGTAAAACTTTATTATTATATTATTCTATTTGTCTAGTATAAAGAAATCATTCATTCGATATTTTGATTATAATTGGATTTTTTTTTGCTCACTATTGAATAAGACTGAAAAAATTTTAATATACAGAAAAAATCTTCATTCATTGTATATTTGTAAATATTATGATATAAATATAGATTCTTTTTTATAGTCATTTGATATTTTCATTCGATTGACCTTCTAAATTTCTATCATTCGATAAGAATTGGACATGATCCAATATAATAATTATCAAAGATAATAAAAGAAAAAGAAACATATTACAAAGGTCACTTATTCACCTGCTGATCTATTTGTTGTAGATTGTGATAGTGGTGATGGTATTGCAGTAGGTACAGTTTTTTCACTATCCGAAATCCATCCTTGAAGCATTTGAAATGAACGAGATTGTGTTATTCTATTTAATAAAGAAACAAAAAATTGTTTTTTTTTTTTAAATTCAAATCATGTTTTTTGCTTTTTTTATAATCAACATACACGTCAGTATCATGTTGTATATTTTTTTTTGGTGATGTTGGTTGTTGACGAGAATAACTAAAAGGTTGAATTGGATTAATAGTTGTGTAATGATGTTGATTGAATTGATCAGACGGTACAATCATTCGTCGATTCATAGTTGGATCGATTATTGGTTCTTCTTCACTTATTGATCTATAGTCACGATAACTGAAAAATCGAATAAATAAGATAATTAATAATTGTTCTAAAATATCGAAATACGTTTTTTTTTTCCCTTCTATTATTTGTTTCTTTTGTTTCATATAACATTCTTAACATGCCGAAAAGGTTTAATTCAAAACAAACAAAGTCTTTTTATTGGATGCAGTATTAAACTCACCATTTTGATTTTTATCAAACACAAAAAGAATTGAGATTGAAGCAATAAAAGTGATCGTTATGTATTGTTTTTTATTTGTGTATGAATGTTTTGTTGAATGATTATTCTTTTTAAGTATTGATTCGCACAAACATTATTTTTCTCTTTTTTTTCTTGCTTTTTGTTCTCTCTTACACAAGATAAAACACACCTACTTTCAAACGGTGTTGTAAAAAAACAGAGAATGGGATGTCGACACAAATTGTGGCATATATGCGAAAAAACATACGAATGTATGAAAACGAAAAAAAGTTAAAGGGACCAAAAAGAAAAAAAAAGGAAAATTGTGTGTAATTAAGTTTACGATGTGTCTTACGGTAGAGTGGATAGGTCCAAAAAAATCTCATTGAGTCGGTTTATTTTAATATTCAAATGTTTTTCTTTCCTTCCTTCCTACTCTTTCGTTTTTTTATTGATTACAAAAGAAGTCACGCCTTTAAGGTTGATCGAGAATAGAGTACGGTCAACCTGTCTTTGTGTCCTATGAAGAGATTGATGGCAAAAAAAAAAATACTATTCATTATCCTTGAACATAATCTTACCGTCTGGTACGAGATGATTCACGCATTTTAGATAAATCAACACCTCCTGGTATGTATGTAAATGGTTTTGGACCACCAGGGCGACTAAGATATTTAGCAAGAATCGGAGAAAGATTTGAAGCATCCTAAAAATAAATTAATAACAATAATAATTATGTCATTCATAATTTACTGTTGTTTCTTGATATGAAGGATAAGTTTCATTCAATGATTGATGTTTTATTAAAAAAGGTTTTTTTTTCTTCGTCATTAAATTAGCATTATATGTCGGCGTTTGTGGAGTATTTTCCATAGGCATCGAACTTACATTATTCCAAGGTGTGGATGATGAATCATAACTATACGATGGTTGTTGTTGTTGTTGGTCAGCTAATCCCTCTGTCTGAATTGTATCAGGTGGATTTGAATAACCCGGTCTGAAATTAGTTTTTCAAAATTAATCATAGAAAATATTATATAAATATTTACTTCTGTACGGTAAGAAAAAGAGCATTGCCACAACGTTGAATGAGTTCAAGAGCATCTTTATGTGTCATTTGTGTCACATTATTTCCGGCAATTTCTATTAGCATATCATCCGGATCAATCTTACCATCAGCCGGAGAATTCGGCACAATCTGACAATAAATATCAATATGATATATGTTTGTTTTTAATCATATGAATATAACACATATTTCTCGACAAAAACATACAAAGCAACAATAACATTTTCTATGTAGTTTACATAAGCACGTATTCTTTCTGATAAAATTAAAGAAAAAACCAAATTCACTTGTTCTATTACGAAAAGATATTACTCGAACACACTTGTTCCATTAGTCTATATGTGTACGATATTTGTCTTTCTTTCTCTATTGATTAATGAAAGTATATATAAATATATATAAACATACGACAAAATAATTCCTAATTCTAAAAATAGAACTGTACTTACATTGGTTATTGTTAATGGTTCATTATATTCAAAACCACCTTGAAGTCGAAAACCCCAAGCAACATTACCTTCTGGTCGACTAATAAAAACTTTACTCATTGAATCTTCTTCAATTTAGGTCAAACGTTGTATATGTATTTATATATATATGTATGTATGTATGTATCTTTCTACAAATAGACTAAATGCGACAATGATATCTCCTTTTTTTTTGTTTTTGTTGCTCTTGCTCTCGTTTTGCCGGACGCACCATACTAATATCAGTAATACCAGAAAAAAATATAGAAGATAAATAGAAGGGTGAAAAAAAGACGCAAACGTCTATTTTCTGTTCTTAGAGATACAAACGACGATATTTGTATGTATTTGTGAGAAGAAGAACAAGAGATAAGTTTTTCTTCATCTTCGTAGATTTAGATTAAGCTGAAAGACAAGAAGAGAAAGATAACTTAATCATGGTAAACTATTGTTTTTTTCTTAATATTAACGTACAAAATAAGATACTATTATTGTAATATGAGAAAAAAAGAATATATGCACTTGTTCAATAGAATTTGTATAAGTGCAACCTTCTTTAAATTATATATATGATTATTAAGTGTTTTGTTTTTGTATGCAATATTCTATTTATTATTTTTTCGTCATTTGTTATTGCTTTTCCTGCTGTGCACCGAAATATCCACAATAGATTAAGTACTTACAGGATCAATTATGATGTTAGTACACAAAAAATTTGAAATAATGTTTGAGTAAATAATAAATCTTAATAGATTTTTTTTTTATATGTGATATTTGAAATCATTTTTCAAGCGCAATACTTTTATTTTTTCAATGAATTGAAAATAAATATTTTCTATAGTAATATCTGTCGTCTACTGTAGTGACCTAGATTCGATTGTTTGTCATACAATCAATCTTTTATTATTTAATAGGTACAATTTCTGTATGAATACGCATTTGAAATTTTATTTTCATCAATTTAAACATACATGGTACTAAGATTTAGATGTATATCGGTAAATTTTGACAGTATTTTAATGAAAAATGATTCATGAGATGATAAGTTTCTATTTTCAAGAAATTCAAATGAAAATTTAGTTTGATGTTTTGATATGTAAAACTCAGAAGATTAATTTTAATAATAAAAGAATATAGAAATAATGTGGCATTTGATTGAGACAATTCATTTTCATTATATACGCTTTTCTAGTAGAAATGAATTTTTGTTTTTGACCTAATCCAATCTGAAAAAAATAGAAATAATACTTAGGGCTAACCAAAAGTTCTAAGCCCTGTGTTTGAAGGACCTTGTCGGATAAGGTAACCTATTCAGGAATGAGAAACCAAGTATACCATATTGTAGAGCATTTTCAGGCGCATGGAATGGTATATAATAAATCCTGTTTTCATAAAACTTTGAAGGAATTCGAGCGAATTTACGGATGGACGACTACACACCTACAATCACATTCACCGATAGCCAAACTGGCGAGATGATCGAAGATGCTACGTATATAAGGTTTTAACCTGTCAAAAACTCTACAAAATCATATGTAAGAAAAAATATTTTACAAATACTTTCGACTAATATCGCAGACCACAATATTCAGTATTATATCATGCTTAGCTGTCGGTATCGATGTGAGCGTGTAGTCGTCTACCAGTAAATTGACTCTAGTTCCTTCAAAATTTTATGAAAATAGGATTTACTCTATACCATTCGATGCGCCTAAAAATGCTCTACAATATGGTATACTTGGTTTCTCATTTCTGAATAGGTTACCTTATCCGGCAAGGTCCTTCAAACACAGGGCTTAGAACTTTTGCTTAGCCCTAAGTATTATTTCTATTTTTTTTTTTATAATAAAATGAATCTCTTGATCCACTCGATTACTAAACTACGTAGTGATTGGTTCTTTCAAAATAATGTGTAAAAATCAATTTCAGCTACATACCATCGGTATTTTATCTAGACGGTTTGTAGTGGTTGTGCTTGACCTGTAGCATCCATTATATAATGATGTGGAGATATTACAATTTACTTTTGCCATTTTTTGTTCGAAAAAATTATTTTCAAACAGATTACTGTCAAAAGTCTCTTTTTTTCTAAAAACGTTCTGTCATCAAAAGGCCAAATCAAACAATTGCAATCTTTTATTTAAACACATTTTTCTTCAACACATAAACATATATATTTAATATTTATCTTCAAATATTTATTCTCTTAATTATCCAGTTTTACATTTCCATTTTCACAAGCATATTTTTCTTCTTATTTTTGCATAAATAAATAAAAAAAAAGTCACATTGAATTAGAAATCATGCTATTCTTTGTTTTTTCTCTCTCACACACACACACACGCATACACATACAAACACTATGTAGTTCACATTTATTCGTAGAATAACTCTTTCTCTAGATCACACACGCACACATAGAAATTCTTTAATAAAGAAAAAAAACATGAGGAGAAGAACACAGAAATTGAGAAAAAAAAGTGAGCTCGTGCAAAGGCAAACATTAGAGAATACAGCAAAAAAAAATTACACACAGACGTATGTTGAACGAATGGGTGCACAAAACGAAGAGAGAGAGAGAGAGAGAAAAAAAAATTCAGAGAAAAAGAGAAAAACGAGCGACCGCCGATCGAATACAGAAAAAAAAAAAACACAAAATATATAATACGAACAACGTTCCGTTGTTTTAGATATACATAAATAGAATCAATTTATTTATTAGATTCTATATGACTTGATAATGTACTATGAGGTAATTGTCGTGCACCAAAACTTTTCAATACTTGACATACATGATCATGTTGCTGAGATTCAGCTAAATCATATGCAGTTACATCTTGTTCTTCAAAACGAAATTGTTGATCAACATTTGCACCATGTTCACATAAGATTCGAACTGTATCAGCATGACCCATAGCTGCTGCTATATGCAAACATGAGAGACCACTCTAAATAAATATCAATATTATATATATAGAAAAGATCTAATAAACAAAATGTAATTTCTCAATAACATTTATTACTAGCAATTAATAGTATTCATTGTCTATAAGTAGAGATAAAATCGATTTAAATTTTTGATAATCATCAATACTTTATTAGTATTTTAAATAACAGTAACTTTTGATCTAATTATTTTACTATAAATATATTTTTACAGTCGAAAACATAGACTTCTAAAATTCGACCTGATCGGCAGATAGTTTCGATTCTCCTAATATTATCTATCGATTTCGATGTTCTTTTGCACACTTGATCTAAAAAACTCAATATATCACAAAATTATCGATTCATATTATCAATATAAATCCTAATAGTGATTCTAATAATTCGAAATTTATTCAATCTAAGTAAATCATTGTATCAAAAATACTTGAAAATAACTGTAAAATTTTAATAATTATCTCTTAAGATAATACAAAGAACTCACTATAACATTATCCTATTCGTTCATTATAATTCTCAAAATTTTATATTCAATAACATTCGGTTAAATATTAATAAGATAATTGTTGATCTTTTTTGTCTTTCTAGTAGACACGCCTATGGATGACATTGGAAAATGACTTTCATTTCAGCACGCATCTATTAAAAAGATTGACGTTACCAATTGTCTCATTCTGTATTCTATATCAGGACATCTCTATCAATAAAAGACAAAGGTTAACAATGATGCCATCGTTTTTCACGTCACGTGTTAGTGTTTACCAATATTTAGAATTTTATATAAAAAAGTGCAATAATATTCTCATGAAATCTTAGTTAAGTTTAAATCATAATATTTTAAAACATTGCAATTCTATAGTATTATGTTGATTAACTATGTTAAAATGAAATATCTAATTTAGTTTAAATAAACAAATGAATTTTTTCAGATCGAGTTGGGTGCAGAACTCAAAACACAGAGGGATTTCGGAATCACGCCTATTGACAAAAATACGCTGTTTTCTATGCAGATAATATTCATTTACATTTACAAAAAATTATTATTATGATGTTCGATATTCGTCAAAAATAAAATACAAATTCAAATATTTATTGAGTAATTTCTTTTCTTTTTCGCTTAACAATTTATCTGTATCATTTACTTACGTTTTCTGTTCCATTAACATCAGCTCCTCGATCAATTAAATATTCTACAACATTTTGAAAGCCTTTGGCACATGCACAAAATAAAGGTGTACGACCAGCTGTTTCACCCTAATAGAAAAAAATCGAAATAAGAATTTTTTTTCTCATTCATTTTCTTACTTTTCCTGCTATCTTATAATTAACATCTAAACCAGCATCAACTAATAAATGTAAAATATCAAATGAACCTGATTCAGCAGCAACAATTAAACCATTAATTTTTCCATCATATAAATTTTTTGCTTCAACATCATGACGTGCACCATGTCGAATTAGTAAACGTGCTAATTCAACATTATTATGCTGACATATGGCAAGGAATGGTGATGAACCACGTTCCGATGTTACATTAACATTTGCACCAGATTCAATTAAATATCGAATAATTGCTTCATGATTTCTCATACATGCTATTAATAAAGGTGTTTGATTTTCAATATGAAGATCACGTGCAACTTGTCCTTTTGGTGATTGATTTACATCAGCACCATGACGTATCAATAAAACAACGACTTCTAAATGACCTTCTTCAGTTGCTGTATACAATGGTGTGGCACCAGTCTAAATATAAAAAATAAATTTATTCATTCTCTTAATTATAATTAATTAAATGAATATATACCATTGTTATAGCATTAACATCGGCACCATTGTCAATAAGATATTCACAAATTTCTACATGACCCTTTTTAGCTGCACCAAAAAGAGGCGTCTAGAAGTACATAAAATATGTAATTTTGAATTCAATTATTTATACTATGGAAATTAATCAAGTTACATTTTATCACATTTCCGCACTCTATATAAAACATTTTTAATGTGTCGGATATGCTAAAAGTAATGACGCCGTTGCCTCAATGTCGTATGAATAGCTTGAAGAAAATTTCTCTTTATATGTAATGATAGTTCAAACAGTACTCTATAGTTTTTCCATATATTTTTCTTTATAGTTAAGTTATGATACAGACAAGTTTGAAATTGTAATATAAATATTGTTATTGTAAAGAAAATAATGAACTTATTCAATATTTTTTCGATGATATGTCAATTCACAGTGTACTTATTCTTCATGATCTTTACGAAATCATTTCAATCATCTTTCAATTCTCACCTTATGAGAAAAGATTCCTAATTGATCTGCGCAATTTTCAATGATATTTTGTCCATATGTTAAAGACATTATTCTAAGAGGGTTTGAGTTGATGGAACTTTCTTCAAAAGATATTATCCGTTCTACTGATTTTTCTACTTAGCACAAGATGTATAAAGAAAACCAAACAACAGAATTTCAATCTGAAAGTTTGCTCATATTTACTTTTCGTAATCATTGGAACACTCTAAATATTTTAACGAAAAAAAAAGTGTTCTTTTGGAAATATCGGTTCTTAAAAACTTGTCTCATAATCTATAAAGTTCAGAAAGATTGAATTTTTTCTTAACAAATCAATATCATAACAAGAAAACATTTAGAGTGTTTCGATAACTATGGGAAATATATGTGAACAAAATTTTAGATTGAAAATTTTACTGTTCGATTTTTCTGTATATACGTTGTACTAAGTGAAAAAATCAGTAAAACAGTCTTAACCTTTGAAGGAAACAGCATTAGCCTAAATCTTCTTGGGATTTTCTTTAGAATAATGTCCCTAACATATGGACAAAATATTATTGAGGATGGTACGGATCATTTGGAGACATTTTCTCATCAAAAGTATAGCTTAGCCATGGAAAATAGAAGATGGATGGATCCTTATAAATAGTTTTTATTGAAATTTTTTTAATAAAAATTATTTTTGAGTCTTCTATATATTAATGGATGACATATAAATAATGGGAGAATTTGATTTTCTCTTTTTTTTTTAAAAAGAGAAACACTGTTCAAAGGTATCATTTAAAACTCAGAATTCTATGCTTTGTATTCTCAAAGTTTCTAATAATCTCGTTCAAGTGCAAAAATCTTGGAACTAACACTTAACATTATGTTATTTTGAATGTAGTTATTTTCAAAAAAGTGAAAGTATTCTGCAAACGATTTATGATTATTTTATTGGATGGAGTATTTAATTCCGATTAAAATAATGTACCATCTAAACCTAACAACAAAAATCTTTATATTGTCTCAATGGCATAGAGCTCTCAGAAACAGTGTTCGGTGTATCTTGTAGAATATATCGAATTTCAGCAGAATTATTATTTCAACATATTTTTGAATAGTTGTTTTGTTTTCTTATAGTCGTAATTCAATAAATGAGTGATTGTTAATCTGCTCGATGAAAATTATCTGAAGAACAAAGCCGACAGTTTTATAGAGAAAAAAATTCTCCATTGAATGAACTTAAAATATCATCTTAAAAACTATGTTATTATTTTTAAAAAAAATCAAAATGTCCCATTCTTTATGAGTCACTTGTTTTAATAGTACCGACGCCATTATTTTTCATATATTCTAAGTATAATCTCAAACATGATTCTCTCATAAGTATACTTCGTTTAAAACTAGAAATTAATTTCTATGAATAATTAAAGCATAAAAAAATTGTTCACCTATTAAATTCCGACATTTTAAATATGAATGTTAGAACAATAAAACTTCTGACAATAATTATACCTGTCCGGCAAGGAAATTTTCTTCAGCTAATTCTCCTTGTGGTGTAATATTAACATCAGCACCAGCTTTAATAAGTGCTTGAACAAGTTCTTGATTACCCGATTCGGCACAAAGAAGTAATGGTGACACACCATAACGATTTTGTACATTAACTTGTGCTCCTTTTCCAATTAAAAATTTTACAACATCAATACGATCTTTTAATGTAGCCATAAATAAAGCTGTTTGACCAGTTATATTTAAATTATCAGCATCCGAACCACTTGGTGCAAAATCAAGATCAGCACCAGCTTCAACACATGCCTCAATTATATCTAAATCACATATTTCAGATGCAAGTAAAAATGGTGTTGAACCTAATTTTGTTACTGCATTTGGATCAGCACCACGTTTAAGAAGTAATTTAACAACATCAAATTTTCTTGACTTCATTGCTGCATAAAGTGGTGTCCAACCAGTTATATTTAATTCATCAGCTAGATGACCAAATGGAGCAACATGGGTTTCAGCACCGGCATTTAATAATAATTCAACAACTTGTAACATGCCTTTTTGTGATGGAATCCATAAAGCACTAACACCATAATGATTTTGAACACCTGGATTAGCTCCACGATCTAATAGATATTTAACTATATCTGTTCGACCTTCTTTAGCTGCACAAAATAATGGTGTTTGACCACATAAATTCATTGTTAATGCTAATGGACCTAGAAATAAATTAATTCAATAATAATAATTTATCGTTTTATCAATTTTATTAAAAACACAAAAAATAACAATTGTTTAAGTTTTCTAAAGAATTATTCTTACCATTTGGTGCTAATTCTAGATCAGCTCCAGCTTGTACAAGTAATTTAACACATTCAAAATAACCTTGTTCAGCTGCAAGCATTAATGCTGATATACCAGATTGATTTTGATGATTTGGATTAGCCTGATGTGCTAATAAATGTTTAACACATTCAGGATGATTATATTTCGTTGCACCAATTAATGGTGTTGAACCAGCTATTTTATTTTCTTCAGCTCGTTTACCAGATGGTGCTGCATCAACAAGAGCACCACGTTGTAATAGAATATCAAGTACATCCGGCCAACCAACTTCGGCAACCATTAATAATGGTGTAATTCCGGATAATGATGCTTTGTTCACTTCGACTTCGGGGCATGCTATATAGAAAAATAAATAATAATAATAATAATAATACAATCTAAAAATAGGACTAAATAGGCATAC
Organism: Rotaria sp. Silwood2; assembly: GCA_905329745.1. Lineage (NCBI taxonomy): Eukaryota > Metazoa > Rotifera > Eurotatoria > Philodinida > Philodinidae > Rotaria > Rotaria sp. Silwood2. Next base: position 179,432 of record CAJNSZ010000059.1, on the reverse strand, counting down.
AAACTCACTAGCTAATGTTTCAGTAATAGATTTATGTTTTTTTCCAGCTGCTATACTCAATGCTGTTAAACCATCTGCTTCTCGATAACCTAAAAGAAGAAAATTTTTATTAGCAAATAAAAATTATTTATTTATTTAAACTAATCAATATATATAAATTATTATTCAGAAAGCATCGCAAGACTTAAATAAAAATAAGTTCTATTAGTATATATAAAATATTCGTCTCCCTTATCGTATGATGATGATATATAATGCATGTGAATGTCTAAAGAATGTTTTTGATGTATAGAACCACGAAAAAGATTCGATGGTAATGATATATAATGATAATCTCGAATTTCATGTGTTTGATTAAGTATCATTGTATAATGATAATCTATTGTTATCTTAACTAGAGTATATAAATAACATGTATAAAAATAAAAACGATGATTATATGTTGAATCAATATCAATAATAAGATTAAATGATTTTGATAAAGATAAATTTGTATAATTAGTATAAGGTATTGATGTAAGATTCCATATATGTTTAAATTTATATAAACGTGAATAATCATTATTAAGTACACGTTTAATATGTGGTGTTATAAATTTAATTTCTTCACGATTATATGTTAATATTCCATTTGTTTCATTTTCAACATCAGATAATTGTGTATAAATCATAGCTGATAAACGTGGTGAAAGATTAACAATAAGTTGTTCAAATATATATGTCAATAAATAATTATCACTATAAGCATTATAACTCCAACCATATTTCATTAAACCAAATCCACCACATTCACCAAGTACTAATGCTCGATTTTCATCATCAAATGATGGTAAAAGAATGTTTTTAGTATAATCATGTATATCTCTTATATGTCCAATATTTGTTCGATCTTGCCATCCACTAGCACTATCTATTAAACGATCTTCATCATAAGATTGTAACCATTTTGTTAAACGTATTGTATCATATTGACCCCATCCTTCATTAAATAATATCCATATAATTATTGATGGATGAAATGAAAGAAAATCAATCATTGCTTTTAATTCATATTCAAATTGAATTTTAGCTTCAAAAACTTTTATAGGAAGTGGTGATTCATTTTTGGGTAAATTTTGTTGTTTTCTTTCAGCTAATGGTAAGTCATTTGTGCTATTATCACGATGTAATCGTAATATTTTATCATCCTCTAATTCAATTTCATAACCGTTATAAGCATCTCCTGCAGGCATATCTTGCCAAACAAGCATACCTAGAACATCACACCAATAATAAAATCGTGATGTTTCACTTTTCATATGTTTTCGTATTGTATTAAAACCTAAATTTTTTGTTTGTTCTATATCGTATCGATATGCCTCATCAGTTGGTGCCCGGTAAAGACCATCAGGCCAATAACCTTGATCAAGTACTCCTAACATAAAATATGGTTTATTATTAAGACAAATTGTTTTCTTTGTAGAACAAAGAGAAATTTGTCTAAAACCGATATAACTATCAATATGTTCAATGAATACATCCATTTGATATAAATCAATACTAATCTGATATAAATATGGATTTTCAGGTGACCAAAGATTGATTTGATTTAATGGAAATGATATTTTTTGTTCAATATTTGGTTTATAAGATATAAAATCAATTAAATTTATATTATTTTTTTGTATAATAGTTATTTTTAACATAAAACCAAGTTGTTCATAATTATTAGCTGTATTTTTACTTAGTTTAATATTTTGTTTTTCATCTAATAAATATTTAGGTTTTTGTGGAAAGTTTTTATCAGAATAAATTGACATATTATTATTTGGTAAACGATAATCAAATGGAGTTGTTGTTGTTGCTGTTTTTAAATCAATACGATATTTTAAAATAACATTTTTTAATGAAAGTTTTGTTTGAAATTGTAAACGATCAATATGAATATATGGTACTCGTTCTAACCAAACTGTTCCCCATATACCAGAACATGGAGTATAATATATTGAATTTGATTCTTTAACATCTAATAATTGTTTTCCACGTGGTTGATACCAATGATTTGTTGGATCCCAAACACGTACAATTAATTCATTATCTTCATAATTAACAATATATGGTGATATGTCATATGAAAATGGTTCATAACCACCTAAATGTTTTATACCAACTATATGACGATTTAAATAAACAACAGTTGAATAATCAACTTTATCAAAATGTAATATTATACGATATTGATGATGATTACCATCATACCAAGATGGAGATTTTAGTTGAAAAGTTCGTTTATACCATAGATACATTCTTGAATCAACACGTTTTTGAATACTAGATAAATAAGATTCAACAGGAAATGGTACACGAATAATTTGATCAAAATTTTCCGGATATGTTTCATCAGCTGATCTTATTGTAAATGACCAATATCCATTTAAATTTAACCATAATTTTCTTCTTAAATGTGGACGTGGATAATCATTACGAAATGGTATTTCATTATCCATAACTTCTTTTGTCCATCGTGTTGAACTATTCGTTATAAGCTTTATCGGTAATGTAAATGAAGAAGTAGACGACAAAGTAGTAAAAATAGGAAGAATAAAATGTTCATCAGAGAAAAGATAAAATTGATAAAATAAAGTAATAAAAATTCCAAATATAATAATATTCTATGAGAATTATTTATATTATAAACGACTCGTTTTAATCGAAAAGAAAAAATAAGAAAACTTTTGAAACTTTCTTCTACATACCCATATTGAGCACTTCTTTCTTCGTTGTTGACGCCTTACGACGATCCAGTTCATCAAGTATATCTTTGATTCGTTTGACATCACCTGATTGTGCAGCTCCGAATATTTCTTGATGATACCGTTCTATGTCACCCTCACTTTTATTTGCTTTCGCACTTGTGCAACCCATACCGTCTGAAATAAATTAAACGACGAAGATAAAGAAAGAAAAAGAACATGAAATCCTTCCACGGATGCACACACAGGAACTAATATACCTGTCTAATTGTAGTAACTATATAAACAACGAAGATTATTATACACCTACCAAGGTAGTAGTATCTTTAATGATTTTGTCTATCATCGGGAAAGAGAAAACATAAGATTCATATATTACTCAAAACGAAAAAAAGAAACGTTTGATCAATAGAGCGGAAAATAAAAACAAATACACTAGAAAGAATTAAACATTTTTTTTTTTTGTGTATGATATTCTTAATGATTATATTTCTATATGATGTCTATAGACAAATCATTATATTTACATCTAAATATATAAAGCATTAAAAGAAAATGATTCACATTTATATACGTTTATGATTAGTTTTATAATATGTATACACATAATGGACGAGAATATGAGATATACAAATCTAACAGAAATAAACAGCAACAACTTTTATACTAGAGAAAAAAAGAAAGAAACGCACACAGAGAGATATATAGAAGTAAAAACAACAATATGAGTCAGACAATATCTTTTTCCACATGAATTAAAATTAATTTTAGCACATTTTATATATGAAAAGACGAGAAAAAAAGCAAGTTGAAGAAAAGAATATTTGAAGTTTTTCTTTTTTTTTTCTTTTTGACATTTGTCAATCTATAGATGTCACTTTGAACATATGAAATTTAGTTAAGAATTTTATTTTCTATAAAAAATGAATAAAAAATAACTAAAACAAATTTTAATAAAATTCAAAAAGATATATTTTTATGTATTCATTGAAACAACGAATCATCAATAGAAATGAGTAATAAATGTCAAACTAAATCATAATATTACTCTCCAGGTATTACATTCTAGTCAATTACTCTCCGATATAGAAAACCCCAGGTTTTCTTCTATGTTTTATTTATCTTCAAATTTTTTAACTAAAATAATTTAAAAAGCCGAGAAATAATATCTTTAAATTTCAAATGTATATTCAATGATAGATTTGTTTAATCAATTCTCCTAAAACTAATTTTTATTATTTGACTATCATTCTAAAATATTTGATATAGAACACTATCGACTGTATAATAGTTTTATATTACTAACAGATCATGAAATTAGATATAGGAAAAGGTCGAAAGAAAATAACATATGATGCAAAAGTAATGGAACAAATGTCGGACTGTGTTTCTCTTCGATAGAAAAGTAACGAAAGAAAACCTTATTTACCATAAGATAGAGAATTTTTTTCTCTTTTGGATCGTATATAACTTATTTTTACCACATATTCATCTATGAAATGCTACGATAGGAAAGACAAACATCTTCAAAAATGAGTCTCGAATTTTTCATGTAATATAGAATAATGATACAAAATATCAATCTCTCTCTATTTCTTTAGTAAATACGTGTTGGAATAATAAATTTTTCTTTTTTTACTATCAACTAATAGGAAATATTCTTCTCTTTCGAATTGTATATAACTTAATTTTGTTGTAAATGCGTAAATAAACTGACACGATAAGAAAGAGAAACACTCGCACAACGAATTTACAATTTTTTCATATTGATTTATCAAATAGATCGTATAAAACGATTGAAATAATTATGTTATAAATCGTTGTTTTTTGGAGTGCTATGCTTTATAAAATAGCTAACTGTCGTTTTATATGATTGATTTGATGAGTCAATATAAAAAATTACAAATTCGTTGTGCGAGTATTTTCTCTTTCTTCTCGTATGATTTTGTTTATGCATGAATAACAAAATTAAGTTATATACACAGTTCGAAAGAGAAGAAAATTTTCTATTAGTTGATGAAAAAAAAAAAAATATTATTCCAACACATATTTATTAAAGAAATATAAGGGTTGATATTTTGTATCATTATTCTATATTATATATAAAAAAAAAAAAGCATACCCATTTCGAGAGTACTTCTTTTTTCTATCATGACATTTCATAAGTTATTATACGATTCAAAAGAGAAAAAAAAATTCTCTATCTTTTGGCAAATAAAGTTTTCTTTTAGCACTATTCTATCGAAGAGAGATAGGATCCGAAATTTGTCTCATTACTTTTATTATCATATGTTATGCATGCAAAAAAAGTATGACATAAGCTTTTCAAATTTATACATTTACCATATATTATAATGGATTTATGAAGAAAAATCATGCCTATCAAGCATACTAATCAAAAAATTTAGAAGGCTTGCTCCCGATATATTTATATTTAAAGAAAATTATGCAATATTATAGAACATTTTCATTTTGTCGACTTCTCCGTCATTTGTTGCATTCTTAATATGATGTATAGATTTTTTTTTTTTGATAAAAAATTATCGTTAACAAGCTATTCAAACACTTATGCGTTAGTATACATTATTTTTCTAACTATCTCACCTGATCATCATCATGCTTTCGTTGTTAGTGAAAATTCAATTTATAAACCAATCTACTTTTTTTTAATAATTACGCGAATACCAATAATTGATGAAAACTACTATGTATAGGTAATATTCGAATAAGAGAAATGTGTGAGAGTGATAATTAAAAAAAAAAACTCAAGGTAAGAGAAATATCACCAACGCACAAAATGAATCATCATTTCTACTTGTTAATATAAGTCGTTTTTTAACATAGTGTTAATTGTAGTGGGGCGTAGCTTTTATATATTCATAGCCTTGATATGTCATAAATATCTTTTATTGCATACAAAAAATAGAACAGAACAGATAATAGCATAACTGAAAAAAAAAATTTTTTTTTCAACCTAAATTTGAGATAAAAAAGAAACTCTCAAAACAAGAGTTATTTTTATGTAAATATACTAATTGAAGGTCTATTTGTGCAAGATATTAATTTATTGAGGAGAGTCTTCTATTACATTCATCAGATCCATTCCTTCAAGGGGAGAGATTTAATAGACTTTTGCATTTTCAACTGATTATATTGAGTAGAAAACATTGATTTCTATTTAAGATATAAACATTATAGCATCATCTTTACTTATTTTTACATATTTTAAAAAAAGAAAATTTTGATATATAAAATAAACAATCATCAATTGAAATAATTAATAGTCACAGCTAATATAAATATAGTTTTCAATACGTCACGTTGTCGAGAGAAACAACAGGAAGTCATTCTATATATTAATATAACTGTTAAATGCAAGTCACAGTCATGTTTACTAAGAGTATACATGATCATGATTCAATCATTTTTGCCTATTTACTATTGACATACATTGCTTATTCATTAGGTTCGTTCGTTTCGTAATATCTTTTTTAACATGATGATCGAAATCAAAATGAAATAAAGACGAATGTAATTTTGTATAATTATTTTCTCAAGTTTCATTTGTCAAGGATATAATTAAATATCTAGAGAAAAACAAAATATTCTTTGAAAAGTTTATACATATTAGTCGTATTTGTTTTAAAAGAATCTTTTTGAAGAAAAAAAAGTGGGAATGTTCAAGTAAATAATATTTACGGTTATTTACTATTACAAGTCAAAAAAGACTTCATGTATAATAATAATATTATAGGAAAATAATAAAATTGATGAGTGATTATATGAATAATGAAAATGTATAAGCAATTTAATAAATCAATTAACATTTAAGAGTTTGTTTCAAACAAAGTATTCTCATGAAGAAAGAGAAGACATTAATGATGATTCTCGATCTGGTCGTTCGATTTCCGAATTGATAAATATAAACATTGAACTAGTATGACAGGTTATCTACTTATGATGATATTATAGCTGAGTCTTCTCTCTCTCTCTCTCATATGATATAATAGAGTGAATTATCCACGATGGTGTAAAGATGAGAGAACTTACATTATGTAGGATATTTCGTCATCTCAATGTTGAACAAAAGCAAGAACGAGTTAGAATTTGTTGTGAAAATTCGACAAAATTTCGTGATGAATCATTGCGACATGGATTTGTCATATATAGGTTAGATGAGTGCAAGTGAATCACCAACGATTATTGTCTACTGAAGTAAATGTGAGCCAAAATCTTTGTTTTGTATATAATATTTAAATCAAATGATCTTGTTCTTAAACATAGTTGAGATAAAACCAAGACTATAGATCACAACTATTATGTTGAAAATTGTCTCAAATTTGTTGTCAACAAGATATGGAAACAAAAACATCCATCAGGTGCAATAGGTGTAAACTTTCTTCATGAGAATGCTCTACTTTATAATCATTCAAATATTATTAATTATTTAATGCAAGACCGTATCAATATACTTTCTCATCGACCATTTTAACTAGACCTGACACCATTTGATTTTTGGCTAAATGATTATATTGCGCATAATTTAACTAACTAAACGAATGAAAAATCATTGACTCGTATGGTTTTCAAAATAGCTACAAATACTCCAGGAGAAGGGTGTAAAAACATATTTAACGCATTGTTAGAAAATATCGAATTTTGTATAAATAATTATGACTACTATTTTGAACATTTAATAAAACTAAATTAATAATATCTCTTTATTTTTTATAGGATGCATTATTTAAGTTTCCGAAAATTTCATTGAAACTTCCTAGAGTTTCCACTGGAGTGAGATATAGAAGATAATGGAGGTAATGGATTGCGTGGAATTCTCAAACAGAGAGATGTTCTCAGAATATGTGCAAGTCTATGTACAGTGATTTCACAGCACGTAAACCAGGCGAGATGATATTAGAATGCGTGTAGTTTGAGTGTGAAGATTCTGCTGTACCCTTACAGAATCCAATTTTTCAGGTTTCTGAAAGAAGTTTTATTATTTTTTATGCTTTTGTTCAGCTTTGGGTTTTGCTTATAGCTTGACGATGAATTTTTCTTCAGAAAAAATATCTAGTAGTTGTTGTATGTTCAGTCAAAAAGACTCAACTGTTTTGTTCCAATAGATTTGTTGTTCTGGTAATTCCAATGAATGTCCCGAAAAGTCATTCGAATACCTTGGAAACTCACAAAAGATACCATACATCCATTACATCAATTAACTCCTGTAATCTCCTTCAGAAGAAATTGAAACAGAGTTCTGGTAATTCATAAAAAGCATCATGCGTCATTTTTATATTTTTATTTAATATTTTCAGAACTTTTGGACAATCCTAAGTAATACCTATATTTATTTTATCTACTATTAATCGAATTGTTATTTTTGTTAGTCTAACATTTCGAATGTTAACAGATTAAACAACTGATTTTAATCAGTATAATACAGCGATTATGTAAATTTCGTATTTAAATTGCTGTAGAGTTTATGTACTAAATAGATCTATGACAGTTCCATAGTCGTTCTGATCTTGAGTACTATATAGCAGCTGTTTTGAAAGGAACTTATCTGTGCAAAAAAAAACGTTGTTTTGTTTATGGAAATATAATTTTTCAGAGTAGTTTAGTCACAAGTCAATATTCTTCTCTGATCTACAAATTTTCTGTGAGTCAGAAAAGAATCTAATAGACAGAATAGAATTATTTTTTGGATAACCTAGGACGATTTTAACACATTATTCTCATAATTAGTATGAATTTATTATAATTTCATTTGTATTGCTAAAGGGTGGTTGAAAATTCTTGAATTCTCTCAAAAAATCGATGAAATCTATGAGAAACCTATATCTGATTTATTGATCGAAATATATGACGGTTAGAGCTATTATCTGTTATCAAATTGATATTTTATAGTGTATTGACCTTGTTTTTAGACAATTGCTTTTAACTTTTTTCGAATATTGTTAATCATTCTCTCGCATTTTTTCTATAATAAAATTTTTCCATTTTTACTTAAATCTTGTTGAATAATGCGGTACATATTGTCTCTTAGTCTTATATCTATAAGGATAAATTGAAAAAAGTAAATTTCATAAAATAAAACTGTCAATATAAAAGTCGTAACGATATGAAGTATTGTAAACCTGCAATCAAATATGATAAATATGATTCCATGAAAATAATTAGTCTGATAAAAAGATTTCTGTAAGCAAAAAACATACAACTATTATTTAAAAAAATAAAATAAAATGAAAAATATTCACTCAAGATTAGACATCGGCGTGACCGCCGTGACTACCGTAAGTCACGGTCACGATCGTGACCATTTTTCGAAAAAAAGTCGTGACCGTGACCAAAACCTGGTCACGACCAGTCACGATAAATTTTCAATGTAACTATAAAGCAGTTATTTTCAAACTTTATTAGAGAATTGAATATTATATTTAGTATTCTTTCAATATGTATCAATATCCTTTTCTAATTATGCTAACTTAAAACGAAGGAATAGAATCAATACAATCGCGATACCAGAAAAAAATATACTCAGNATCACATATTGTTTGAAAATAAATATGTTTTTCGATTAATTTTTCTTCATTTCGACGTTCCTCTTCACCATTATCGCAATCTTTTTTTCTATCTTCAATAATTAATGGTGCTAAACATGTTCTATAGGATCCAATGGAACATGAAAAACGACGATGAACATCAGGCAAAGAGCAACTTTCAGTAAATGTTTCATCATCATTTAATGGACAATCTTGAATTCTATCAAGTAGACGAGAGTTTGAAATGCATTTTGTTGAATTCTTACATTGATACATATTTGAATGATTGCAATAATGTGTTTCATTTGGCAATATTAAACATGTACGAAATAGATTATTAATATTTTCAATGAGCGTAAAAAATGTATCCAATTTTTCTAATCCTAATTCATGAAAATAACGACAAGATGAATCGTTTAAATAGATGGTAGCTGGAAGAAAATCTCGACAAAGTTTTTCATCATAACATACATAAATAGGTAATGAGATTTCGTTGGGTTCTATAGTAAATTGACTCTTATTGAATAAAAGTTGAACATGTTTGAATAAACTTAAAGTAGAAAAATTTAATAATGATGAACAATATTCTTCGATGCAATCGATTTCACTACAAAATTCTTGACACCATATATTGTCAAAAGCATCATAAAAATCTATACGACAATTAATAGCATTTGAACACGAATCATTAGTGAAAACATTATCACGACCATTATGACATATTGAATCGAATTTTGTTGAACATTGTCCATTACCACATGGAAATTCATCGATTCCGGGTCGACATGTATGTTCTTCGCATCGAAAAGCAGGATCTCGGTGACAACGATCAGGATAATTCGTACCTCTAAGTTCATCCGTTCGATCTAAACAATCTGGATTAAGTGAAATATCATGAAAAAATTCCATTGGAATACATTGACCATTATGACATCGATATTCATTATCAGCACATTCATTCAATTCAAGTTGCCAACAATAAAATTCGTCTGATCCATCAAAACAATCAATTTTTCTATCACAAATCTCACGCCAATCCAAACATGATAATGATGTTTCACAAGTAAGAAGATGTTTATAACAAGTTATTTTCTCACCAATCTTAATTTGTGGTTGTGAACGAAAGTAGATTGTAACAAATTCATTAAATGATTTTTCTGTAATTGAATCAAATGTAAAACGACAGTTAGGTCCAAACCATGGTATAGTAAAGTTGTCAAAGAACATTTCTTCATAGAATAATGATACATTTGAAGTATTTCTTAAAAATATTTCATAGTTTTCGGCCAAATCAATAGGTGCTGACCAAGAAAGTAATAGTTGACTACTAATATTTTTCGATTGTAATTCTTCAAAAGTAATTCTTTTATCAATATTATCATTTATCACGATGAAATTCTCTAGTGAGTGTCGAAAACAATATGAAATAATCTGATGTAAGTTTACTGGCACTTCGAAATAATCATAAAGCTGATCATTTACATAATATAAAAGACAATATTTATCTTGATGATAATCATTATGATAAGTATAGTACATATTGAATTGATGATTTGCTAATACTTGCATCATCAGCCAAGTATTCAACATGATTTGTAGTAACATCGTTACAATGTATAGTGTCGATGAAGAGAATAATTATACTGATAATATTTAATTTATTTATTGATTGACATTATTATTGAACAGATGTATGCAATAAAATGAATGAACTCATTCATGAATTAAAACAGTTAATATATGATCAAATAGAAGAGTAAACTCTATCAGCACGTTATCTTATGTTAATATAGAAATTACTTTTTATTATCAAATATATCGTTGAGTATTTGATAGACGTTATAAAGAATTGTACTCAATATTTCTTATAAATCTCTGGTTAACGAAAATATAAGAATAAATATGTATAATAAAATGATGATTAGGATTGATTCACATTCAAATTCTATTTGAATGTCTCAAAATTTAGAATAAATATTCGAACAAATCAAAGTATTTATGTTTAATTCGGTTTCAGTTCAAATTTATTTTAATCGGTACTCATGTTGCTCTCTTAGTCAAACATATCGGTGTTAATAAGCATTCGTAAGAAAAGTCATTCTTATCAATGGAACCCTTTTTCAAAACTTAATAGCTTTGATTTCTTAAATTCAGTACTAACGGTTTAAAACTAGATGAAGTTGTATTGCAACCGGTAATGGAAAACAGCTAATTCGGTTTGATATAAATTGTTTTTCTTATTTGAGACGCATTTTCTTGTCAAGATTGAGCAAAAAAGTGTTCATTTTTTGAATAATAAGCTAGCTTTTTCAAATTCGATGATTGAAACACATTAAAGCTATGATCTTCATATTACCAGACAGTGTTATTTCAAGTGAACTAAAACAACTATGCTTCCAACTAATCATAATACTAAACTTTACATATCTATCTATAAGTTTCTATAGAGAAAATTTGACATCGTCTATCAGACGCCTAAAGTGCAGAGTCTTTGCTCTTTTCTTTGCGAGGAGCATTTTATTTAAATCATAGATCATACAAAAATTGTAAGCCAGTATGCCATATAAACTTTTAGACTGCCTCGAACATTCAATTATTTGTCTGCAGACCAAAAGGCCATGAGAAAGCAGCTTTTTCGTGATTTGTCGAACTAGCTAAGAAAATACGAGCAAGTTTCTTACTGTACCCCGATTATATCCATATTAAAATATCAGAAGACTGTTGAATGATGAACCACAACTTTTAAGCAATTTTAAATAAATTCTGAGTGGATGTGAATGTGAATTTTCTTCATAGCCCACCTATACCCTTCATAGAAGAAAATATAAAGTCAATCGAAGGGTACACTAGTTACAATGAGTGATATTACTGATAATGGTTTAATAATAGTTTGTAGAAAGAATGATTGCGAGCAGCAAACGAACTTTTATTAGTATGGCAAGTACACTGTATAATTTATATATTCGATTTCCAAGTTCAAACAATACTTTTTCATGTAGACTATTGTTTTCCAACGAATATATTTAGTACTAAAATGGATTTTTATTGTCACGGTTAAATTATTAGAAATGAAGATTGATGAGAATGGTTTTAGTACTTGAAAAGAAAGTACGATAAGTTAACTTTCATAAATATTATTCTCGTTTGTCATATNTGCATTATATTTCTGTCATGAGAGTTCTCATACAGCTTGAAAACTCCAAATTTATCGAAACCTTGTACATCTCTGTGCTTGTAAGCAAATCAAATCATAGCTACAACACAAAAATGGTGATTTCAATTACAACCCATCCCAAAAATTTTGACGTGCAAAACGAATTAGAAGCCCAGTAGGCTACTATTCTGTATGTATGGAGAGCGGGGGAGGGGGAGTATTAGTTATTATAGAAGAAAGAAACGTATTAACAATTAAATAGCGACTGTTTTGATTGGTTTTGTTTATTTTGTATAGAAAAGTGTAGATAACTCGATGTCATGTTTTTCTTTTCTCTAAATTAGATTTGTTTTTTTACGTTAATTCTCAAAATAATCTTCATTTTGTTAAAACAATAATGATTACAATCAGAATCATCGTTCATAAAATCAAAAATAACCTCTTACCGATTGGTTAAGTAAAACTTCTGTATCTGGATAATATCTTGTTTGATATTTATTAATTTGTTGAGGATAATTCAATAATGATTGTTCACTTGGATGTGATTCGAGTACAACAACTAAAAAAGCAATTTATTTTGTTTCTTTGTTGATTTATTTAAATGAAATAAACTGTGTAGAAAATACACAAAAAGCAAACCATATGCTTTATAATTTACCTTGGGGATCTGTACGAATTACTCTTGTATTTGCTGGATGTGTTTGTTGTGGATATTGAATATAAAAAGACGATGCGTTTGATGGTCCTTCAAGTATAGTTGTTGGTAGACGTACAACTTTAACAGGCGTCGTAACGTCTGTATTAGTTAAAGGATAAATTGTAGATGCAGCGGGAAATATTTGACGTGGAACATTATTTTCAACTGGTCGATTATTATCAAGAAAAACAGAACGTGTTGTTCTTGTTGGCTGAGCTCCAGTTGAAGAATTCCATGAAGGTTTTGAATTAGGCTGAAGACATTAAATTTAAAAGATGAAAAATAATCAATATGAACAAAACAAAAAAAAACAGTAAACTTACAGCTTGTGATGTTGTCATTGATGCTTAATAAAAATCGATGATAATGATACGCATATAATATAATGTGAAAAATGAAAAACTTTATTTTATTTATAAGAAAAAAAAGTCATTAGAAAAACAGCAGGATAGTGTAGGTGGAGAATAAGTAGTTGATTTGTTTTAAATTTAGCTAGGAGAAAAGGAATTGAATGAATAAAAAGCGTCAATAAATTTTAAAATAACAACACAAAGTATTTATAAATTTTTTTTGTAGCAAAATTCAATTAAAATCAAAGATATTTTTCATTGCAAAGCCTGTTCTTTGTTATCTAACTCTGTAGAAATCTTCGTGTTTTTGTCAACAAAGACATCTACTTTCAGACTTGAAAAGTTAAATTTCTTCATGAAAAGATTTCAAACGGCAAATACGCGCTATTACGAATATCTTAGAACTTTTTAAGTTTTTGATCTAATCATAATGAGCAAAGAATTTCCCTTTTGTGCGATTCATGTACCATCAATATGTCAAGGGCAAATGTCATGAAAATACTATCTTTTATGTCATATATCTAATTAGCGATCGATGTCATAGATATTGGACAAAATAGTACTATATGCTTCTGTTATATTAAAATATCACATAGAAATCATTCCTTCAACTGAAAATAAATATCAAAGTGCAAGACATAAAACTTGCTGTGAGCATTGAAAAATATTTTTTCACTATAGGACAACGACATAATCATATTAATTAAATAATTAATCAATCAAAAAGTAAACATTGAATAAATATATATGATCAAATATTCAGTAAGTATAGGAAAAAAATGAAAAATAAAAACTAATCATAATTTAATTGATATTTAATTTAATAAAAATATTGAAAAAAACATGTTTAAAATAATGAGTATTATCGATGATATATGACGTTGATTATTTGATGCCAGTTTTGTTTCCATTGGCATAATATCTGCTAATGATAGAGTTATCATTTTTGGTAATTGTTTGTTACAATTATCTGTATAACAGCAATGAATACGATGATTTGGTATATTTAATTCTTCACAATATTTAACTCCACGTAAAATTAATTTTTCTTCGCCAGTTTCTGCATCGAAAGATTGATCACTCTAAATAAATGAAAATAAATTTATGTCTTTCGTTTATTTTATATTTGTACCAGACAAGCATAATCAGCATCATAATCAGCAGTTACGACATTATTTTCATTACTTTCATCACCAGCATCAAGATCGAATGGCATAGGACAGTAGGAACCTGAGTCAATACATATGTAACATTGAATTGATGATGTATGTTTAATCAATCCTAAATAGAAAATTACTCGAATTTAATGACTATAAAAAAATATTTTATTACCAAAAAGAAAATATATCATTATCATCATAATCATTATAAACACTTGTAGTCTTTCTTTAAAATGGTAAAATAACAATTTCTCGTTGAATAGATGAGAGAAATAATTTTTTTTTTCTGTTTCTCTTTTTTTTTTTTCATATGACGGAAGAATAAGAAAAAGTATTATTTATTCTATTGTTTTCCGATGTAGAATGCACAATAACCTGTTCTATAAACATGTTTATATAACGATGTAATCGGTCATAATTGAAGAAAATTTATGTTTGCAAATAGGATTTATGTACCTTTTTATTTCTTACAGAATTATTTGTTTAAATTCATTTAGATCAATAAGGAAATTTTAAAAGTTTTTCTTCATTACTGGAAAAAAACGTTTTTTTCTTTTTCTTATAATAAAAAATATTACAAGTAGAAAACAATATTTTAAGTGTTTGAGGTCTCATTGAATTTTTTTCTATAGTGCTTACTTTAACCAATAAGAAATACTCAATTGTTATTATGCAACCTATTCACAATTCTAATGTCTATATTGATTAATAGAACATGCTATAGTATTTTGCTGAAATATATTCAGTGGTTTAATTTAAAAATTTATTTTTAGTTTTATTGAAAAAAAAAATGGTTGCGTTAGTAAATATCGGCTTTGCCTTTTTGCTCTTGTGATATCTTATTCACAGATTTACTCTATATTCTTTTACCTCTTTTGTACTGATAAAGCAAATTCCTGACCTTTGTTCTCGATAATAAATATCAACAAGATTTTGTGAAACATAGTCGAAAAGGAATGTTAAAGTATAGGCGTAGATATTTGCATCCTACACACACGTAATGGACATCTTAGCAATGATTCTCCTTTCTAATAGGCCACGACAAATACTTTAATAGTCGCGTGACCGAAGTCTATCGTACGATTAATATCAATTGCAGTTAACTTTAAGAGACTTTGCCATTGACTTTCGATCACATTGACATGGATTAATAATAGGCAGTAATTCATAAACCAAAATCAATGTTGCTGACTTCTCTCTTTTACAATTTAGAACAAACAAGGGTAAAAAATAATTCATTCGACAATGCGAAATTTTCTGTGAGCTCTCATTCTATAGGTTTTCTTTTTTTTTAAATGCCGACTTTTTATATGTGGAGAAAAAGGATAAAGAATTCAATACATCGACAAACTTTTTCAAACAAAAAACACCTATCTTCTCATGCATTTATTTTCACTCTGATAAATTTGATGGAAATCAGCTTTTTTGAACGAAAGCAGAGTGCTTAACTTTTCGTAGAAAAAAAAATATAAATAATCTTCGACTAATGGAACTAGAGTTTTTAATCTTTTTTTTCGATTTATTGAAGAACTAATGTATAAGATTTTCACTATATTAATAGCATCTCCTTTCTTTTCGGATATTAAAATCAAAAATTCTTGGTGTATCTTCGTTGTTAGTTGGTGTGGGCAGATTTCACAAAAAAAAACATGTATTTTTGAAGCTACGCTCAGTATTTTGATCTTCTTTTTATTCAAATGGAAGAAGACCAAGAAAAGCAACAGAAATAAGCACTATAAAGAGTATCTAATATCTGTAAACAAAATTCTAGTTTTATCGAGTTTATATTACGGCTGAGAAAATGGAGCGTTTTTTAGCCTTTGCAATTCAAATATTTCCTGGAAAGAAATATTTGAGAATTTGGAGTCTATTACAGCGTTGTACTCTACTTATCGAGATCTATCTATGCTCAAGGTTTCAAGTATTTCTGATGAACTGTTGTTCAGAAATTCAAGACGCTCTATAGCATATTAAACTGAATGAACTATTGTATACCATTGTGACTATAATAATTTTATTTTAATTCATTTATATTTCATCCTTAGCATGTAATTCAACACATTCATTGTTTTTGTTTTTACTGGTTATTTTTTGCTACTGTTCGCTTATTCTTCTACTAATTGATTATCTACCGATCAGGCATATTAATGAAATTTTAATGAAAAGAAATATCCTTTGATGAGTCTGTATCGGTAGATATCAGTAATATGATCTCGTTTATTTTTGTAGCTAATCTCTGTAATCATAAACAATATTGTCATGCACATTAAAGGTTGATCAACTTGAATGGTTTGCTTCATGATCATTGAAAGAAAGAAATTTAAAAATGATGAATGATATTTTCAATAATAACTTTCGTTGAATAAAATGAAAGATAAAAAAGACTATTATTTTGAACATATAAAATTCTTTTCGTTCTTTCGAATGATCAAAGGTCAATAAACATGTCATTTTCACCGTTCTACTTGAATGCACATATATATGTAGGTTAACAAACGGCAGTACATTAGTAAAGATGATTTTAAATACAATTGATTCCGATACTCTTCGCCTTCAATCTCTTGGTTATAAACAAGAATTAAGACGAGGTTTTACTCGTTTAACTAATTATGGAATGTCATTATCAGTTATTAGTATTACATCTGGTTTTACATCATTATTTTCATATGGTATGACAACAGGTGGCCCAGTTGTTATGATATGGGGATGGATTGTAGTTTGTTTTTTTACTCTTTTTGTTGGTTTTGGTATGGCAGAAATATGTTCAGCTTATCCAACATCAGGTGCTCTTTATTATTGGACAGGTATACTTGTACCACAACGACATAAAGCATTAGCAAGTTGGTTTACTGGATGGTTTAATTTAATTGGACAATTTGCTATAATAGCTACCATTGATTTTGGTCTATCTATGTTGATAGCAAGTGTTATTTCATTAAGTTTAAATTTTCAATGGTCACCTGAACCATATCATATTATTCTTATACATCTCGTAATCATAATAAGCCATGGAATATGTAATTCATTAGGAATACATTTTCTTTCTTGGTTAACATATATATCAACATGGTGGCAACTATTAGCACCGATTATTGTTTCGTTAGCACTTCTTATTAGTGCTAAACCAGGTCATCAATCACTTAAATTTGTTTTTACAGAATTTAAAAATGAAACTGGATGGACAAATAAAGTAAATTAATTTTCTTGTTTTTTGTTATATTCCTTTTTTTTTAAAGATTTATGTTATTTTAATTGGTCTTTTACCAGCTCAATATGTTCTTACCGGTTATGATGCATCAGCTCATATGACAGAAGAAACTAAAAATGCTGATAAAGCTAGTCCATGGGGTATGATTAGTGCTATATTAGTATCTACGATTATTGGATGGCTTTTTCTTATTGCATTTTTCTTTGGTATACATGATTATGAAGCTACAATAAGAACATCAACTGGTTTTCCAATAATACAAATTTTACTTGATAATTTTAATAAAGAGTTAACATTATTTTTTATGTGTCTACTTTTAATAGCATGTTGGTTTTGTGGTTTAACTTCAGTAACAACAAATTCAAGAATGATTTATGCTTTTAGTCGTGATAATGCTATGGTAATCACATAGTCGTATGAACAATTTCATCTGCTGATGAGACGTTATTTCGCAAAAAAAATACCTATATATCTAAACTTGTGTATTGCTTTTAGCTTTTATGTATCGTACTCTTTAGGTTACTAAATATCAACGCAAAGATTTTTGTTGAATATGTATAGGTTTTTCAAAAAATGAATTGTATTCATTGTTAGAAATGTGACTCAATACGAATAGAGAAAGGAAAAGTCTTCTTATAGTTGAATAAGAAGTCTAAAGATCGATTCTAAATGATAGAAATCCTTCTCTGTAGATCGTTAGATGATAGAAAAACGAAAGTTCTCATGCTTAGAGAAGATCAGACTTCTAGAAAATCAGTTTTCTGAAAACTAATCTTTCTGAAAATTTCACCATAGATGTAGTTCATGTCATAGTCAATCCTGAAGTTTTCGAATTTTTTTTCCATATGGTTAGAGAGATATTGGCGAATTGCTTTTTAGTTGATTATTTTAATGACTAGTCAGTTGAAAGAGCTAACATTTTTACATATTCCTATGCTAAAAGAACTTACTCAGAAAAATAGCCCTCATAAAGAGTTAACGTCCAATGCAACAGAGATACGTCCCGTTTTCGCTAATTTTTTTTCCATAAATAAGATACATTACTTAATATTATCTGACTATCAGTCTTAACTTACATAATTTGATAAATTTCTGTCGTTAATTTTTCACTGATAAACAAAATAAATACATTGCAAAAAAAAAAAAAATAAAACTTTTCTTCTTTTTTTTTTTTTCTTATAGCCCGGTTCTCGTTGGTGGCATACAATTCATCCTCGTATATCATGTCCACTTAATGCTGTTTGGTTATCATGTTTTATTGCATTTCTTCTTACACTTCCTTATCTAGGTAATACAATTGCTTTTGTGGCTATTACAAATCTATCTACTATTTGTTTATATATATCATATATTTTGCCTATTGTGTGTAAACTTCTTTATCCGAATGCATTTCTTCGTGGTCCATTTCATCTTGGAATATTTTCAACATTTATTAATATAATTGCACTTCTTTGGATTTGTCTTATTATTGTTCTTTTTGTTCTTCCGCCAATTTATCCAGTTACTGCTATTACAATGAATTATGCATCAGTTGGTGTTGGAAGTGTAATTATATGTGCTGGATGTGCTTATTTTTTATCAGCAAAATATTGGTTTCAAGGACCAATTACTAATATAACTTTCAATAAAGAAAAAACGGATTTTATCATAAAAACTTTCTAAATATTCATTCAATAAAAATGTACATCACTGAAATTTTGATTTTTTTCGATGGTGATATAATACTCAATATAATGATTATTGTTATTGTTGTTTTTACTAGTCATCTGCTTTATTCTCACGTAGTGCATTCATTTCTAGGCTGATACGAAAAGATGTATATGATAAGCATTGTTTTTCTTTTTAAAAAGAATCATCACTATAAATAGAAAGGAAAATTATTTCCTATAAAAGACCCATCTACAATCGATTATATTTATTGAATAAATATGAATACAAAGTTAGGTTTACTGTACATTTTTATATCTTGTTTTGTATCAATTTATGGTCATGGTTATCTATCAGATCCAGTAGCTCGTAGTTCAGCTTGGCTTGTTGATCAATCGTTTAAACAATGTTGTACTTATAATAATCATATGGAAATGTTTTGTGGTGGTACTCAACATCAATGGAATGTTCATGGTTTGTTGATTTTAAATCATTGAAATAAATTTATATATCTATCATAGGAGGTAAATGTAGTATCTGCGGTGAACCATACGATAGACCAGTTAAATTATTTGAAAAAGGTGGAGCTATGTATACAGGTAAAATTGTCAAGACATATACTCAAGGACAACAAATCGATGTAACCGTAGTAGTAAGTTTCGTTTTTGCAATACATATAAAATTAAGTATTTAATTGTTGTGTTGTGATAGTTAACAGCTAATCATAAAGGTTATTTTGAATTTCGTTTATGTAATTTGGATAATAATCCAAATTCTGATGCAACACAAGAATGTCTTGATCGTCGTCTATTGAAAATTGCTGGTACAGATTCAACTAGATTTCGTGATGTTGATAAATATGGTTCACAAGCAATTACTGTTCGTGTTCAGCTTCCATCGGATGTTGCCTGTCGACATTGTGTTTTTCAATGGAAATATACAACAGGAAATAGTTGGGGTACAGATCCTGTAACTGGTCAATCAGGTCTTGGAATGGGTATTGAAAATGAAACATTCATGGGTTGTTCAGATATTTCGATTGTTGATAATGGTTCACCTACTCAAACAATACCTCCTATAATTGTATCAACAGGGTAAATCAAAAGTCATATGTTTCTCTGTTTAGGAAGCAAAAAAAAACGATTATTATTCTAAAGGATGGTCAGAAAGTTTCGATCCCTCTCTGTAAATTGATGTTATCTACATGAATACATATGTAGATAGTTGATTGAAATATACAGTTTTGTAGAGAATGAGAAGGGCTATCATCTGAAAAAAAGATGATTGAAATTATGTCGTAGCTATGAAAAGTTATGATCATTTTATNCAATTAAGACAACTCAAGAGAACATTTTGCTTCTTTAAAAACAGATTCAAGTTTTCAAGATTTTTGTGTGAAAAAATATGTATGACAAATATTTTTATTACTTTCAACATGATACGACATAGCAATGTTTTATATATCCTATCTTTCACTCTTCAAGGAACTCATCAGGACAGGTGGACAAGACGTTGTGATGCATTGTTGTAGAGAATTCAACATCAGCGTCTATATTTCATTTTTTCGAAACTTTTCTGAAAGTTTCTGTACTTAAATACTTCTTTCATCGTCAACTGAACGAAATGGAGGCAAACACGGGCATATAACACCGAAGATAAAAGTACGCAAGACTTCAGATGAAGAACAGCTGAAAGATGAACGCTTATTCTTGCAAATCATGGATTTTTTTTAGTAAAGTTATATTATGTTCTATGCTATGAAATAGAGACATTTTTTAATTAAAATGAATCCTGGAAATTCCAAAAAAAAAAACCATGAAGAATTCTCAACTTCCATAGGACATCTTTCGACAACGCTCCTAAATTATATCAGTCGCCTATAGAAGGGTATATATGTCAAATAGATGCTGTTCAAAAACACATTGAGACATCCGATATCCCTTGATAAAAGTTAAAGTGGAAAAGCTAGAAAATATCCCTCCCCGAACATCACCTTTCTATCGTTTCTGAGAAGTTTTGAGCCTCCCCTAGATTAGAATCGCTCCGCCGCCTCTGCTCGATAATACAAATAATTTTAATTAAATAAATATTTTTTTATGGAAAAAAGCAGTTCATATCGTATTGTTAACAATGATGAAAATAAAACCAAATGAAATTCCAGATGCTGTCAATTCATACTTGTTCCATTGCGTGATATATTAATGAAATATGTTCATAAAAATTTTGCAAATCCAAAAGATTATTCAAGTAATGCTTTATTACTGTAGAATGAAAAGATATTTTAGTATATTTCGTAAAGCAAAATTTTTTCTATGTTTTTTATTTAAAGTTCTTGCAGTTACTGATTTCAGTTCGATTGAACATGTTCTTACCGATCGACGAGCTTTGTAAACTGCTTTAATGATTTATGAATAACATTCCAACAGTTCTAATTTTTTTTTGATAAATCCGCTATATTTGATTATTATGATCGTCTTGATGCTCGTATGAAGCAGGTTTTCTTTTCTAGGCGAAATTCTATAAGTTTATCTTTAATTTCTAGATAACATGACACCAAAAAGTTCTAACATTATCAGCAAAATAAGTGATTTTTTTTAGTAACAAACGAAACTTTCCAACATACACCTGAAACAAAACAAAATGAAATTAGTTTAATGAATTTTTTTCTTCAAGATCCAAGAGTATCATTATTGATGAATAAAAATACTATACCTGATGTACGTGCTGATGTGAAAACAATACTTAATAAACTTGTACAGAAAAATAATTCTTATAAACATTTAGATGAAGGTAAAGATTATATGCTGGCACACGCAAAATATTCAATACTTGGTTCATCAATTAATATTTCTATTACACCAGAACTCTTAATTTTTAGTACTTGACCAGAAACGCATTTATGTGAACATAGAAATTGCACTAAAAGTCTAAATATTGTTGTAACAATTAATGGACAACAGAACAAATTAAAAGAAGTTCTTTCGAAAATTTACTTTTTGCTATCGTTGAATTCTTTTTATAGATGACTAAAGTAGAAAAAATAAACTTCATACACTTTTATGTTATTGTATAACATTTCAAATTGATTTTAAATTTTATGCTGATTGTCTTACAAATTTAACTGTTAAAACTCCAAGTGGATATTGTTTTCAAGGTTTAAGACATGAAAACAAGCATTCTTCAATGTTGCAGGTAAAAAAAAAAGAATCATATGAATTCAATCAAAATGTGATGGTCTTCTTGTCAAGTTATTGAAGATTTATGAATAGTCGAAAATAAGAGTAGAGAAATTTTGAAATTATCTTTCTTTGACAAAAAACAAAGAAAACATCAGGATGCAAAATTAACTTGAATAATTGAAAACCTTGAATTTTCGAATTTTGATCTGAAACTTGGCACATATAGAGAACTCAACTAGACTACCTTGGACAAAAAAATCTCAAGCTTTGAACAAACTCTCTTGGAGATATGAATTTTTCAAAAAATGCATGTTTTATATATATTATCGATGAAAAAAAGTCTAGATCTTGAAAGTCTCATATCTCTAAGAGGTCAGAGCTACAGCTAGTCAGAGTTGTCAGGAAAATATCGAACAAGTGAATCTGCCGCAAGTTAGCTGAAAACCATGGCTATTCCTTCCTTCTGATGATAGACATATTAAAAACTTAATAGTTTAGTCAAATCTCAATAGGAACTAAAATTTTATCTATGAACAATAAATCATTGAAATCAAAAGGGGAATTAGGCAGAAGAAATATTCTCATAAGTTCAGACTGATATTATGCTGTCTTGTACAAATCAAAATTTCATAAATTGCCGTTAAACAGACCAAGAATAAATGCAGAATTTATTCAATATCATGTACCTATGAATTTGAAATTGTTCAAGGTTTCCTTTCAAATCTTTTTTCGTATAACAAAACAAACAATAATTGAATTAATTCATGTTGACAATAGATGATAACAACTATTGGTGATTTTTATCTCGGATATGTTCTCTTTGTTGTCATTAATGTATTCTTAATTTTTGAATGAATTAGCAGGAGATGTTCAGTTCTTATTTCCAGGACTTTTAAACATAAGCACAGAAAATTGATTTTAATATAAAAAAAAAATGGAAATGAATTGTATATTTTTTTGAATTGGATTGAGTCAAGAGAAACTTAACTATTAGCATTGATGACTAGAAGCATAAGATAATTGTTTTAGTTTCTTTTTGACTTCTAAAATAAATTTAAAATAAAAGCATGAGCTAGTCCACAATGATGCAAATGAAAAAGGACGAAATTGATATAAGGGTGTGCATGAAACTCTTGACTTCAATTTGTGTCATTCAATGCATACTGAGGTACAAAAATTTGAATAACTTTCTGATATATATATATATTAATCCTTTAAAAAATCCTACATATTCAGAGGTTCTTCCAATCTAGCAGAATTCACTAAAATCTGTTTTTTTCTCGCTTGACATTTCTTATTTGTCAAAGTTACATTAAAATCATTAGCTAAATGAAATCCTAATCGAGATTGAAACATCCACTCATATTGCACGTTTATCCATACTGAATTGGTTGATATATGTTGCGGAACATATCAGTTATAGTTTAATTGTGACAGATCTCATTCGCAATTTCATAGATCTATAAGAATTGATAAAATTTTGATCAATTGAGATCATGCTATATATGCTAAGTTACCATTCGATGTTCATCGACATTGTCTTCTTGTTACTTATCCAGTCATAACAATAGATTCAAGAGTTCATACTGGTCTTCAAGTATTAGTTAAAGAATATCAATGTAAACAATCAAATATGATTTCAATAACATCATTTTCTACACCTGATGAAATTAAACATATTTGTGAACTTTATCCTGGTATAACAATTATTTGTTTTCAGAAATTAATACAGTTGCAGCGAATCATTTTGGTGAAAAATATTTCTGTAAGAAGGATTAAAAAAAGGTTCAGATTTTAATATTTTAATTTCTCTTTTCCTAAAGGTACTGATTAAACAAAAAGGAATGATTTATTTCTAGATGGATTCTTATTTTACAATTTGGACAAATCAAAATGATAATCATTCATCCATTGATCAAGCATTTTTACCATATAATCTTATTGAACAAAATCCTAGAAAAGATCTTTTAAATAAAATATTAGATACAGCTTTATCTGGTCAAATAAAGAAAGGAATATTTCTTAAATATATTTTTGAAATGATTATCGAATTTAATTTTATGGAGAATATGGTCTTCATCGATTACATCGTTATAGAAATGAAAAAAGAAACATTGATATTCATTACCTAAACGATTAAAATCACCTGAGTATGCGGTTTGACTGATTGATGATAATATTGAAGAAAGAGAATCAACAGTTCATGAAACAATAGCAACAACGACAAAGAATAATGAAGCTACTAATTAACAAAAATACAACAAAATACGTACCACTTTCTTTAGAAAAAATTATTGAAAATACAAGATAAAAAGAAGAACAAGAAGCAATTTCAAAATTCAACACATCATCTCATGTTTCAGTACTTTCAGAATTCACTATAAAAAGACTATAATGAAATATCATAAAACATATATGAGAAAGAAAACAAAGCTCAATAAGTCAGTGTAAAATTCAGCTCATAGATATTATTTAGTAGTTTGGAGAATATCCTGATAGTTTCAGCAGTAAAGAATGTTCATTTGTCGACAAAAATATTGAATTTTCAATAAAAAGTTGATTGTCACAGAGATTTACTCTAGCAAATGCGTGTATCAATGTAGATAAGGGTACTGGAGTCTTCTATTCACCCACATCAAACCCTCAATATTTATATAAGTCGGCATTTTTATCTTTCGACACCTTGTTTTTCGACCAAAGTAGACTTAAAAATGGATCGAAGATTCACTGAAACGGTTATAACTTGGCTTTAGATATCCATGAGCACTAGAGCCCAGTGGTTTCAAAAAATATCCGGAATCGGAATCGCCAGTTCAATTCCGACTTCGATTAGTAAAAATGAAAAACAAATGGTTCTAATTTCGGTTCGTAAAAGTATTTTTGAAAACGGTGGTCTAATAATAGTATACCATATAACTGAGGCAATAGTTTTGTCTTGAAATTCGTAAATTATATTTCGTTTTCTTTTTTTGAGATTGTTAATATATATTATTTTTGAAAAACAACGTCGAAAGATAAAACAACAAAGAGAAAGCATGAGAAAATCATGACTACTTTTCATGTGCATAATCTTTTCGTTAATAAAGCATTATACTGAGCTGAAACCTTTTGTAGTAATTTTAGGTGCATAGTTACACAAGAAGAGAAATTTTAACTTCAAAGTCTCGTTCTTAGTTAAAGCTAGAACAATTTTACTATATTTCGTGAAGGTCATTTTTAGAAGAATCAGCTTTAAAATATAATATTTTGTTTGATTTCTTACTACGACAGAACACCACTGAAGAACCTGTAACGTTTTTCGTTTGGAAAAAATGATTCTTCAGACGGAACCCTATCTTTTATGGCAAAAAGCTCGTTTAATACTTTTAGCTATTTTTGACTTCTCTTACCATCCGAATGTGCAAAATGCGCATAGCTTATTGTTGCTACAATGATAAATTGATTTCTCTGGTTTTTGTTTATGTAACATCTGATCAGTCTCCCTGTTACTAGTAAATTTTTTTTGGAATCTGTAGACTCTAATGAGCACATTCGGGTAGCTCCCTCTTTATTTATCGTTCTTTTTGCTAGTAATAACACGAAGCAACACATATCTCTAGTTCAATATTTAACAATGTCTATGTTAATAATTATTAGACATGATGCATTGATGACTAGAAATTATTTTTATGTATTAATCAACTTTTTTCTTCAGTCCCAAGTTTGTAACGAAAGAAGAACGTGAAGCTGTAGCATTACGGCGACGACAAGTAGAAGCTGAACAAACAGCTACAAAAGATGATCGAGCAGGTCGACGAAGTACTTCAAATAATTCTTGATGTATATTTTATTCTTCTTATTTACATTATTTTTGTTCTTTCATTGATTATAATCCAATCTATAAAGAAAAACAGCAGATACAATTTTTGGTCCTGATCATATGCTTGGTATTGATATTAATAAAAAAAGAACAATCCAAGTTTTGTGGTGACTTACTTGAGAAGCGATGTACACAAAGAAAAAAAGATCGAGTACCGTAAATTATCAATATCAAAGAAAACGAATAGTACTTTTTAGGGCTTGTTTTTAATCTGATCGAGAAAAGGACGAAAAACATTATCATGATGAATGTCATTGATGCAAATATTCTACATCGATTGCGATCATGGGATGATGCTGAACTTGAAAAAGGCATTCTTCAAGTTACTAAAACTGCTGGTTTGTAAGGTAATTCTAATTTTCTAAAGTGAAATAAAACTTTGTGTTGTGGGACTTACATTTATTTTCAAAGAAAATATTCAATGTAGGTTTAAATCGAGATTTTTGCGGCTCTCCTCTTGGATGTTAGCGACCAGATTTAAATGTCAGTGATCAACTAACATGTTGTTCCTAGTAACGACAGGACTTAGACTATTCTAAAACATTTTAAAGCCTTCCTCAATATTTGAATGACTGGAATACGTTTGTGAATATTTTAAATAGTTCAGCTTTTCTATTATTGGTGAACATGAAGATTTAAATTCCAGATGTAAAGGATAATAGGTAATGGCTCATTGATTTGCCTAAAAAGAGTGAATTGATCATTTTATAACTTTAGTGGATACATACAACAGACTTTTCTTACTAGTTAAATCAATGTTTAAAACTGTAATAAAAAACGGAACATGAAAGTGAAGAGCAATAAGACAAACAACAGAAATGTAGAGCGTCAGTGGAAAGAAGAAAAGTTTCTGTTCGAAATGCAAAAATTAATAAGGCCGAACGTTTTCCTGTCGGTCGGTTATCCTTAGAAAACAACAATAATCTAACAGAGATTTTTCAGTTATACCTTTACTTGCTTGAATTCGATCACTATCAACAGTTGATAGATACAATGATTGTCTTGTTAATGAAAGGGATAGAAAAGACTTTCTTTGAAGAACTCTTGGTGTTAAATGTATTCTTAAATGTTTAGCAGTCACAAATAAAAAAACAGATAAGGAACTTGTAGATGATACAAGATAACAAAAAACAGGAACATTTTTCTTTCTTTTATGCTAAGAGATTTTGCTTGGAAAGATAAATATCGTCAAACAGTTATGTTTACAAAAACAATGACATCAGTTATCGAACGTTTAACATCTGTTTATATTGGTTGATTTGGTAAATCAGCTGAACGTGTTGAGTAAGTTATCATTAAGTGTTCAGAAAATGATACACGTAATAAATTACTTGAAATTCTTGAATTTTTTTAAAACAAAATAATTGTATTCTTTCTTGCTTATTTCTATTAGGGTGAACAAGGTCAAAAAAAATTCTTGTTGCAACATATGTTGCCGATCGCGTTATTGATATAAAAGATGTTTCACTTATATTAACTTATGATATGGCTAATACAACTCAAGGTAAACAATAAAAGAAGATTCAGCTGTATTTTATCAATTAAAACAAGTTATACTTGAATCACATGTATCGCAATGTCTACCTGAATTACTTAATCATTCTGATGTACAGCATAAACTTGGTTCGATATATTTTGTGGAACTCACGTAGATTTTCGAAGAAAATAGTGAGTGTAAGTTTTCAGTTCAAGGTTTGGCGGTTCCCCCCTCCCCTTACAGACACCTAGCAATGTAGACCCCCATTACAGGCACCCACCCACACCCTACCCAAGACCTGTATTAGAATGAGGTTGTCTCTATCGAAACATTCGAAACTATTCTGCCGATATGTTTCTTTTTTCTCAGGGGGTCGATTCTCAGATAGGTTTCAAATGTTTGAAGAATGTCCGAGGAATTTAAAGCATTCTTTCGATATGTATTCTTTCACTGAGCACTCGGAACTTCGAGGAGTGTCGAACGGTCGAACTGTGTTCGAGTAGTCGAAAATGAGTATCTGATATGATACACTTTTCGAGCGCTCGAAATTCGACGGGTATTGAGGGGCTCGAAACAGAAACAGAACGAAAAAAATGTATATTTCGAATTTTCGACCACTCGTCGACCCCATTGTATGCTTTTTTGTGTCTGCTTGGGCATCTTGATAAGAATGTAAATTACAAAACACAAATATAAAATATTTATCCTTGCTATTGGAAAAACGAAAAATTAAATGAAATTGTAAAAAAATGAATATTTTTTTCGTATCTGTTTATTTTTGTTTTGTTCTCAATATTAAATACGAATACATTACTTCATTGATATTCTATGCCTAATCTCAATGTTACATGAAAATAAAAAACAAAATTCATTGATTGTGCTTTTCTGTTCACTACAAAATGATTCATGACAATTATAAAGCATACTTGATATAACTTATCTTACACATATGCTAAGATCTTCATTTCTGATTAGACCATATAGAATAAAAAGCAGAGTTATTGATTTTGTTATTTGTCTTCTTCATTCATATTTTAAAATTTTATCACGGGCCATCGATAAAACGAAAACTACGAAAGATGGCACCAATATTCGATCTAATCATTACCGCTGTTGAAACTCGTTTGCATTGTCTTGTCATATTGATCATATACGAATATGGAGCTTTCTAACCACGGTTCAATGAAAATTGCACGACTCTCCGATCTTTAGATCATTGCGACGCAAACTAGCAACTCGAGTAGTGGGTCAAGAAAGTAAAAAAAAATCACGAACGATTACTATACAATGCTTTGCACCGTAAAAATATCTGTTTAAAATGCAGAAATAAATAAGATAGGTCGTTTCTCTGCCATTCGATTATCCTTGAAAAGCGACTATTGACTACTAGAGACTTTTTACTTTACGGGTGTTCCAAATTCTAGCTGTGAAAGGGCTGCGCTGGTATTTTCTCTACCAGTTAGAGAACAATTAGACTAGAAAAACTCGAAGAGATTATGGACGCAAGTTACACCTTAAACAGTTATCAAATTGTTAGTGAGTTTTCTTGAGCGAAATTCGAAACTATAATGTTGTTGAAAAATTGAAAAGTTCGTCACGGAAAACTCGATATCTCGACCAAATTACAACTTGAATCTATAATTTCTTAGGGTTTTCTTTGTCCAATAGTCACTGAAGTCTGAAGCGGAGAGATCAGAGAGATAATGCACTTACAATTTTGAGAAATTTCCGTTTTTTTTTCAGCAAGGTTTCAGTACTTTATTCAATCTTTTTTGCACACCAATTCTTCAAAAAGCACTCAAGTGTCCCCATTTCCAATTCTGGCGACTTCGGAGCACTCCTTCTAATAATTCTGTAACTGATGGACAAAGAAATAATATCAACAGATTTTCTAGTACATTAAAAGGTTCCTTTGTTGAAAATAAAACAGTTCGAATCATTTTGAAAATCATTGTACATCTAAAAATAGAAAACAACTTGATTTTCATAAGATAATTGCTTTATCCAATTTGTTGAAGAATTATTACCAAATATCAAATGTCTCAAATTCTTTCATGTCGTATAAATGCATTTTTAAAAAAATTCAAACTTTTATGCAAGATTTTAATCAAACAACTGTTTCACAGTTATCTCAAAAATTATCTGAAGTTCTATAGTAACAAAAGTCTTTATTTTTAAGTTCTGAACCATAATTGGCAAAAAGTTTATAAGTGAAGCTTTTATCGATAACTGTCTACTAGTCGATTTAGTTATGTACCTTGAAAAAAAAAATTTTTTTCTTTTGTTATAGTAGATTTCCGNTTTTGTTTTTGCAAAAAATGTAACGTGTTTTTGCTTTGTCATCATGAATAAAATGATCATAACTTTTCATAGCTACGACACAATTTCAATTATCTTTTTTTCAGATGATAGCCCTTCTCATTCTCTACAAAACTGTATATTTCAATCAACTATCTACATATGTATTCATGTAGATAACATCAATTTACAGAGAGGGATCGAAACTTTCTGACCACCCTTTAGTCCTCCAGCAACAACTGCTCAAGTGGCAACAACTGCTCGACCAGCAACAACAAGTTCTCGTCCATCAAGTGGTTCAACTACTTGGTCATCTAATGGTGTTCAATATAAAACTGGTGATATAGTATTATATGAAGGCGCGAAGTTTCAATGTATTCATGATCATACATCGTTTCCAGGAGCTGAACCGGGCATTTTGACTTGGGCTTGGTGGAAACCTATAAATTAAATCTTTTTTTTTTCGATTATTATATATCGATCGTATTTTTGGAAAAAATTATGCGTACAGGAAAATGAAAATCCATTCTAATAAATGCAAGAGTAAAAGTGAAGAAATTTTCTGTTAAGCGAAATGTTTACGAGCTGTCTATTTTCAATGTTTAGATTACGCTGTCAAAGGCGATTATCTTCCATTCGGTTTTTCTTAAGGTTTAGTTTTGAAGAAATGAAAATCATTGTTGTCATAGTTCTTTTCTTGAATTATCAAATTGTGACTTGACGTGATGACTATTATTGGGAAAATACATAGAAGTTAATTATCTTACAATATGTACTCGTGATCGATTGCTTTGAAATTCAATAGACATATTCAATAGTTTGAAGCAGAGTCTAATTATTTGTTCAATTTCTTAATAAAAAAGCCGAACTTCATTATTCTGCTATTGATGTCTACTTATTTCAATTTCATTGGAATGTAGAAAATATATGTCACAGTTTGACGTGGAAATTTCAATGGAGTTTAGAATGCTCGAAAAAAAATAGAAAAAAATTTATGATAGAACTAAAGCTTTACAAACCTGATGAAGTGATAAATTTAGACAAGAGTTCACAAAATCAATTCACACGGAGCTCCGCAAATAAAAAATACTTTATTCTTTTCTCGACAGTTTTTTACTCCATTATCTCAAAGTTCAACCAAAAATTCAACAGGAATAATTATACATCATATACAAACGAATTTAGTCTTCAATTTTATTAGTGATCACAACAATGTATTACACTTTGATATCATAATTATAATATAAAGGTATGGTGCTATGCACCCTTAAAATCGCTACCAGACACATCTGCTCATCTACCAATAAACAGCATAAAAAAATGTTTGTTTTAAATTTCATTAATCTCTCAATGTCAGCATATCTCCAAAACAATAATATTTTTTATGAGGAAATTAGAAAAACGTTATTATATTCTCAACTAAATTCCAAATTCGTTTGGAAAATGTATACTGCGTAGAGTTTATCTTCAAAATTTCTTTATACTAATGTGTGAAAGTACGCGTTAGAAACGAACACATAATTGATAGAACTATTGTCTTTTTTCATCTTTTCTTGGTGATTTTCTTACAGTTCTCCTATGTAAGGATCACTAGAAAGAAGACGACTTTTTTTAATACATATATTTGCTTTGTTCATCGTCTTATCTGGTAATATTAGTTGGAAATGACATTCATTCTCTTTAACAAAAACTGTCAAGATGGATACTAAAACAGGCATACACATTTTATATGCTTATTTGTGATAAAAAACAATCCTTTCATATCAGGTTTTCATATCGGTGATATTCACCAAGGCTCCTATAGGCGAGAATACTTTTAAACATTTTCTCCAAGGATACACTTAAATATGTTCTCTCATGAGTCTAATGAGAGTATCATTTCAATGTGTTGGTATTCAATTGATTTTTTTTTTGAATTAATGCATAGTAGTCAAGATGTGAAATATCGATATCGGAGTGGATTTCTTAGTTTATCCACTTATTATATATTGTGACATTCATTATGTTCTACATTCATTATATTTCGTCAAGTTGACTCGCTCTACATTAATCGTACTTTGAGAGGATATTACAAGAAAAAATGAATAAATATGATTATACAAAAATAAGGTTAAAATGAAATGCATGTGCGATACGCTTTACAAGGCAGCGTATATAAATTGGTGTAATTGTGTTCTTTCTCTTGTCTATATTCAAATTATTCTGATCGATACTACTTGACCAGGTAAGCAAATAATCACATTAGATCGTTTACATTTTGAATGCACATTATTATATCTTGAATAGACAATAAAGAAGACGATGGAGGACACCGAATTCGATCAAGTACCTCAAAATTTATTCCAAGATGTTTCATCTCTTAGAAGACTAGATTATGTTGAAGGTCTCATTTAGATGACAAACGATACACGCATTGTAGCATGTGGAGAATACTCTGAAGGCATTGCCATTGTCACCGCTCGAGTTGGCAACGGTCGATGTTTGGTATTTGGAAGTAAATATTATGTTACTGCTTTTCTTGATAATAACCCTGAAGATAAGCGTTTTATTGAAAACTGCCGTCGATGGTTGTCTCCAGGAAAAGATAATGCACAATTCGAATCGATCGATGAAATAGAATCAATGAACAGTGTTAAGGAAAAAGAAACAATTATTGTTTGATTCTTTTCTTGATTTAGATGATTCGATTCTATTTCATCCTGAATTGTTCAAATTCAAAAATATTGTTAATCTTATTCAGACACTGACCAGCGAGCCGAATAATTGGGAATATTTGACTATGATTCTATCGCTAATTAATAAGAGAGGCAATACGTTGCCTGTGTTACCGATTGAAACTCTACAAAATATAGTTCTAAATGCTGGAAAAGATATTACTCCAACGAAAACATCTTCGATTAAAGATAAATCACGTTTACTGCAAACATTCAATATGTGTAATCTTTTGCATGGAGTATCTAGCATTAAAGTTCCTGGTGAGTACGATCACATTTAACGAGAAACTATAAGATTACTGTCGACGAACCGCTGTTTGGTACTACTGTCGAAATGAGTTCGACTTTTGATGGTGTTCTCTTTCTTCAGAGTCCTAATAGTTACTCAAATTCCATTAATCTTAGCCTACAGAATGTTGTTCTAACACCTACCTACGATCTCACGAATCCGAATCGAGCAGAACATTGGAAAGACCTACATGTTCGCGCACAGATTCTGTCGGTAGATATTGCTGACCAATACATTGTTTTCAATCTTTCTTCACAAAGTGTACGTCATTTGAACAGCGAGCAATTAGATCAAGTGTTTCGTCTCTGGGATTCCGTAGTAATTGCTCATCATGAATTGCGAAGTACTACACTGGTACGTCGAGAACGCATCGTATGCGATAAACAAACAAATTATGGCAATATACATAAGAATAACTTGATTGTAATATGAGTTTCCTGATTATCAAAAAGGATCAATTCATTTTAGATGTTGGCTATCCAATTGTCATTGGTTTGGATGTATCTGTTTCAGAAGCTCAAGAATTCTTACTCAATAGTGATACTCTAGAAAAGAAAGGCTTTTGGAATCTTTTCCACCAAATTGGTCACAACTTTCAGCGCGACTGGTGGAGTAAGTATTACCTTTGGATCTTTTGAAAAAAAAAACAAGACTTTTTTTAACTGTCAGTTTTGCGGTGGAAGTAACCGTGAATATATTCACTTTATACGCCATGGATTCATTCTTGGCTCGAAGATAAAGTAGAGACAATGCGCGATTATATACAAAAAAGGTGCGCGTTTCGATCAATGGAAAGTAAATTATGACATTGTAATCTTTATCTACGCACAACTTGCACGAGAATATTGTTGGGATCGTTACAAGGCTGTCTTTCGTCAATATGAAGAAACTAAACCGAATCCGAATGATGATCAAGAGAAGATAGATCACTGGATCACAACCTTCTCGCGTCAAGTAGGCCACAATTTGGTTCCACTGTTATAATTCTGGAGTTCTCCACTTTTACAACCAACTGTTGGTGGCCTTGACGACCTGCCAATACGAAAAATCTCTGATGAATTCATCCAATTAGCACTAGAATGTTATCAAGTCTAACGCATATTCTGTTGAACACAATTAACCTCTCTTAGTAGATAATTAGTTGAACTAATGTAGTACATTTATTATTTAGCAATTAAAATTATAGTAATATCAAGTTTTAGTGATAATGAATCATTTGTTGTTGGAATTCGTTCTGATCATTAGAAATCATCTTTTGTATATAATTTTTTTGTTGGGCGAAATGCTCAAATCGTTACTTAATCTTTGCTGATTATATCATTTGTTCGAGAAACAGTCGGGTCTCCAATCCGAATAAACAACATTTGTTTTATTTGAATAGTCATACGCATGAAAGAATCTTTCTGTAGATGTGACAACGCTAATAGACAAATCCTTCAAGATAACTATCACGAAATACGCACTCGTATTTCTGGCTTTTCTTTGCTTTCAAATTTAAGTATATCCTGATAAGTTTGATGAATGAGGAGAGTGTTTGTAAATAGTTGTACGCATTATTCTTGTCTTTTTTTAAAATTTTCTACCGTATGCAATGTTTGACAGCGTTGGATGAGTAAGAAAATCATCAATGATTATACTAATATAACTCCGTACTTATATAATTCAATTCGAACTCAAATCAAAATTTGACCTAATACGTCTTATTCTAGTATTTATTTGACGTTCTCGACAAATGTCGTTCAATAACTATATACAACTTCTTTTGAGAGCCTCTCATTGAGAAAACTGACTACTAAAAAAAAAAAACGAAAGATGTTGAATTTTTACATTTCAATACCAGTGATCTCTAAATATGATCTCATTAAAAAAAAGGATTATGCTAAATTTTGACAACTCTCATTATTAGAAAGTATCTCAGAAATAGTTATTATGAGATTTCGCGCGTTTTGAAAGTCCAGATGAAACACTGACAAGCGATACACATCTGCAATGGTAATAGATGGAAATATTTATGGACATGTTAACAGTATGCAATATAAAACTTGATAATACAATAATATTAGATAGAATAAGTCTTTTTCTACAATCCTACATATATTTTGCTCCGTTTTTTTATGATTTAAGAAAACAGTATAAAATTGAAGTCGATCTGATGAGAAATCAATTTTTAAATGTTCAAAACGTTAAATTATTTACCGAAAATATTGTCTCATAGTTCAGTAATGCTCTCAACGAATACTTCAAGAAGTATTATTTTCGTCTTATCTTTTATTTAAATATCATTCTCATAAGTGTATTTTATATCTTATGATTTAATCTTCGTGTATATTTAAATAATGATTTCATAATATTGAACATTACGACCAGCATTTTTTCTCATTCAAGAATATATTATTTATCATCGATTGAAATTGATATCTCTCTTGATTTCGATTATGATATCAAATTTTAATCTTTAATAGGATTATTATACAAAATGATAAATGATTTTGTCTAGCGTTCATACCATTTGATCATTTTGTTCGATGATCATCAACATGTTAAATCTATTCGTTTTATTTTCATTTTGTTTTTTAATATCAATTAATGGTCATGGTTATTTATTTGAACCAGTTGCACGTAGTTCAGCTTGGCTTGTTGATCCATCATTTAAAAAATGTTGTACTTATTCTGGTCATATGGAAATGTTTTGTGGTGGGGTTGGACATCAATGGAATACGAATGGTTTGTATCTTTTTTTTTTTTTTTTTCATTTTTAATCTTTTATTTAGGAGGTAAATGTGGTATCTGTGGTGAACCATATGATAGAGCAGTTAAATTATTTGAAAAAGGTGGAACGATGTATACAGGCAAAATTGTCAAGACATATATTCAAGGACAACAGATTGATGTTAAAGTCAAAGTAAATAAAAAAAAAAAAAACCACAATAATAAAAATTATTTTTTTTATTTTATAGTTATCAGCAAATCATCAAGGTTATTTTGAATATCGTTTATGTAATATAGATGATAATCCAAATTTTGATGCAACACAAGAATGTCTTGATCGTCATTTATTAACTATTGCTAATACAGATTCAATAAAATATCGTGATATTGTTCAACATGGTTCTGACATGATTACTGTTCGTGTTCAACTTCCATTAGATGTTGCTTGTCAACATTGTGTTTTTCAATGGAAATATACAACAGGAAATAATTGGGGTCGAGATCCTACTACTAATAAATCGGGTCCTGGTTTAGGAAGAGAAAATGAAACATTTATGGGTTGTTCTGATATAATTATTGTGGCTAATAGTCCAACTACTACTCTTCCACCAATTTTAATTAGTCCTACAACGTAAGTAGATTGTCTTAATTGTTCTATTTTTTAATTTATAAGATTTCTATAGTACTATGACAACAACAAGCAGTTTAACATCAAAATCGACAAAATATTGGTTAGTACCATCACCAAAACATTGGTCAGTATTATCAACAATAATGACAACGACTATGACTAATGCAAATTTATCCTCATGGTCATCATTATTGATTGCTTATGAAAGAGGTGATGATGTCATTTATAATGGTATGAAATATCAATGTGTTACTTCTCATCGATCATATGCAGGTGCTGAACCAGGTCCTCTTACTTGGGCTTTATGGCGAAAAATTGAATAACATTTTACTTTTATTTAAAAAAATGTATAATTGATGAGAAACATTTTTTTTTTTAATGCAAGAATACTTTATTTATCAACTAAAAAAGGAGATCAAACAGAACTCTATCTACGCAAAAAAAGGGTCTATATACAAAAGAAAGCAAAAATCACCGGGCTGATTGGTTATATTATTTGAGTAATTGTTCTGCTGCAACAGTATAACTTTTTACCCGTGAAAAGATTAATGAAGGATAAGCATGTCGTTCATTGACGACATCAAGTAGTGTCGAACGTTCATCACCTGTTCGTCTATATAAAAATAATTTTATTCAAAAACAAAATATATACATAAAAGAATAATAAAAATCTTACTTATTAGTAAATTTAATTTCATAATGTGTCCATATAAGTTGATGATGTTTTTTCTTTCCAACATCACACATTTCAAATTCCTAGAAAGAAAAATTTTATTAAATAATTTAATAAAATATTTTTACCATATTCATTGTTTGTTCAATATCAGATGTTTGTAAATCTTTACCACCACGTCGTTGAGTACTAGTCATAGTTGAAGTTCGTTGAGCAGTACGTTTTGCTAAAATTAATACCTATATAAATGTAAGAAAAAATTCAAGTTGTTATTAATAATAATATATTTTTATATACTCGATTATTTTGTAAACGATAATTTCCATAAATAAGTGCCGGATCACGAATTGAATATCGACTTTTTAAACGAGCAACTGTTGCACGAGGTTCATCAGCTATTATATATATATTTATAAATAATAACTTTTCTATATATTTTTATTATTTATCTTACCACTTGTATATACCAAAACAATACCTATATAAAAAAAAAGATAAGATTAATTGTAATATATTAAATTAAATGTAGAAAAAAAAACAAACCATCAGGAAAAAATCGTATATATCGATAGTATTCAACCAGATGCCATGGTGAATAAAATGTATCTAAAGATTGTTCACCTTGACGAATATATGTTGCTCGACTAATATAAACACCTAAAACAAAATAATTATAATTCTCAATTTCTCAAAAAGCTATTGTAAGAAACAAAAAAATTTGATCGAGATTAGAGATCTGCAAGGTAAGCTTTTTTTTCTCTTATTTTGACTGAAAAAGATTTTCTAACCCTTATTCTCTATAACTCTAATCCAGATCCATAGTATACTTAGGGCGTACCAAAAATTCGTGTCCCGTCATTTAAAGGACCTTGTCGGATGGGGTGAACTAGTTTAGAAATAAGAAACAAATATATCATGTTGTAGAGCTTTTCGAACCGCATCGAATGGTATATAGTAAATTCTGTTTTCTTAGAACTTTGAACGACCTAGAGTCAATTTATTGGTGGACGCCTACACATTCACCTGCATTCATNTACATATGCTTTCAATTAATATCAAGAACCATAATAAACATTAACTTATGGTCCTCAGGTACGGGTGTGAATGTGTAGTCATCTATCAGTAAATTGACTCTAGGTCCTTTAAAGTTCTATGAAAACAGGATTTACTATATACCATTCGATGCGGCTCGAAAAGGTCTACAATATGATATATTTGTTTCTTATTTCTGAACCGATGTACCCCACCCGACAAGGCCCTTTAAATGGCGGGACACGAACTTTTGGTACGCCCTAAGTAAGAAGATCTGGACTATCATCATCATCATACAAAAGCTTATTATCGATTGTAGAAAAAGGTTTTTTTTGTTTTTATTCAAATGAATTTTTCCTACAAGTTTGATATATTTCTTTCGAAAGATTATCGAAATTTTCAAAAATGTATGTTTTCATAAATTTTGATTTTTCTTACCATTAAAAGCAACATGTGGTCTATTGATAAACATATGACGCCAATTAATATTTGTAGATGAATTTCCTGTATTAACACCCCATGTTTTAAAACAAATCATTTTCCATAATTGAGGATCTCGTGCACAAATATAAAAACCTCGACATACACGTGCACATTGTTCTAATGAACGAATATCTAAATCCGATGAAACAACCCAACGAAATATATAAATTAATACTTCCGATGGAAGACTTGATACATGTGTGGCCTAGATTAAAAAAAAACACACACAAATTAATTTTCATTTTAATCGAACAAAAAAAAATCACTTGTTGAGGAAAATTTTTAGCACATATAGTTGAAAGTTCACCATCATCTATATGCATACGTTGTAAAGAATCAATAAGATCAACATCTTGCTCAGACACTTCATTCGTATTATTATCTTCATCGATATTTTCTCTATATAAAACTAATTATCATTGATTTCAATAAAAATATTTTTATATACTGTCGATTATTTAAATCCATTGTTGTCATTTGTTGTTGTTGTTGTTGTCCTTTTCGAGCCATACGAAATTCAATATCTGGTACTAATTGCATAGCTGCTCGATAATATTTTATAGCTAAAAATAAAATCATCAAAAAATTATTTTAAAAAACAATGTCAACTATTTTCTTACCATCGTATAACTTTCCTTCACGTTCTAAATCAGATGCTCGTAGAAAAAAATGTTTAGCCTAGAAAATGAAATGTTAAACTTACAAACAACTTTTATCATATATTATTTCTTTTTTTTTACCTGTTCTTCAACATTAAAAGATTCTTCTTGTTCTTGTTCTTTTTGTTTATCATTAATAACATGTCCATAGACAGTTCGCTGTTGAATTTCTTTTTTCCATTTATTAAGAAATTCATCTAATTGATGTTCAATACGTCGTTCATTAGTTCGTTGTTCATTTGTTTCATATTCACAATCATCACTATCTCGATCAGAATCCTATTTAAAATAATTAAAGAAACAAGTTAATAATGAATATATATATATAGACAAAAATATTTTTACCATGGGAAAATAAAAGATTATTTAAAGATCACGGAAAGAAAATTGAATTACTGAATGATATAATTTCGCTCGACGGGCACCAGCCATTACATGAAAGTTAATTAAAATTGCAGAATGAAATGCATTTTTACCTTTAAATATAAATATTTATTACGAAATTTTGGTTTAAATCCATATTTTATTCAATCTATTACTGACACCTATGATACACTACAACCGTTTGTTTATTCATGATGAAATTCCTGATGTAAATTTTCTTCAAAATGGGAAAATGATGATGAAATGATTTATTTAATTAAATCCTCAACATTTCTTTCAATGAGGTCACTACTTGATGATAAAATACGAATAGAAAAGAATTGAAATAACCTTCGAAAAATTCGTAATAAACGTTTTTTTTTGTTATCTATCTCTACCTTTATCTTTTCTTTCCCGCACCTCGATCCATCTTTTGCAAGATATTTTATAATTTAAGCAAAGATTTATTAAAAAAAAATTTCGATAGTAAATAAACAAACACTTATTTATTTTGTCTTCTATTCTATTTTTAATCGTGATAAATATTTATACCTCCTCGTTGTTCATCCAATCAAATTGCAATATGGAAAAGACACGTAGAAAAATCGACAGCATTTTACTACTTGCAAAAGTATATTCATGAAAAAGGTATTTCGTTGATTGGTTCTCATGTACAACAAGAATGATTGAATATACATTCTTCGTTATTGTCATGGTTACATTCGTTCATAATACTCGAAAAAATTTGTAGATATTAAACAATTATATTCGTCTTTAGTTTGATATTATTATTGACTATGATGTATGAACTTAGCATCTACGTATGAAATAAAAACTCTAAATCAAAATTATCATAAGTGCAAAAAAGTTCTCCAAATATTTGTAACAGATATGAATCCAGGTCGATAATTCTCGAGATTTTTTCTAATGTGTTGCGGCTGTTTCTAGCCGGAGCCATTCCAGTTCGGAATCCTGTTTCCAAGTTCCATTAATTTCCGATGTTTTACCGTCGAAACCGGGTGGTACTTCTTTATCTAGGAACACAAGACTCACCAATGTTTACCATCATTTGTATCATAGCTGGATGGTCATTATTAACCATATGTAGGCTTTTGTTGATATTATCTGTAATTGTACTAAATATTAAAGAAAAAATTTATCAAGTATAGAATTCTTCTCGCCAACAAGTCGTATGAAGTTCCATTAAGGCAATGTGAATAATACGCAAAATATATTGTTATTGACTTTCTTAAAGTAGGAAAATTTTGATATGTGATTAACCTATCAAAGTCATCTAATGACAGTCTTTCGTTTTTTTTTTTAATGTGTTGAAGATAGACGAAATATTTATTTATAAACAACATTTTCACTAGCATCATTACTTGCGCATTACATATTTCTTGCTGAACATGAAATGATATAAAACGAATTGATTAAAAAAATGAAACTTCGTATTTAGTATTGTGACAATTACTTCAAATATTTGTAATGGGCAGATCAACGGAATCCTTTTTTTTTTTCATTAATCGATTGTTCAACTAACGGGAACTTTTTAGATCCCTAAATAACCTGAAATGAATCTCATTAATTATTCAGTTTCATAATACTTCGTCCGAACGATAGAAATCGATTTTCAAGTCATAAAATCTACTCATATATTTTACTTAGACTTGATACTTGAAGATATCAGCGAATAAATTCTAATATTAGATTTTCTTGATTTAAAATGATAACAATATGTTAACATTTTTTTTTTGTTCTGTTAAAAGCCTATTAAATAATTTAAACAAAAAAACTGACTTTATTTATAAAAGAATCCAATTTTTTTTTTCGAAGTCTATAAACAACCAAAAAAAAAAAAACAATAACTTTAACATAATTTCTTTTCTTAAATTTGTTTCAAATGAGCGTTTGATTCTAGAGAAACTGTGTGACCTTGAAAAAAACTAATAAATGTTTTTATAGGTTGCCGTTTAAAACGTTTACAAATTAGGATACATTCATTAGCATATAGATCAATCGAACCGTCAGCATCATATGCAAATAAAAGTCTTTTTAAATGTGGATATAATGGTTGTGGTAAACGTGGTAAATCATAATAAAGTATATCTGCATGCCATATCAGTAATGTTACACATAAACCAAGAAACATATCAACAGAATAATGATGAAATTCAACAACAGCACGAATCATTCGTTGAAAAACTTGAATCCATATAAATAAACGTATTAATAAACGGAATGGTCCAAATGGATATAATGAACAAAGAATTGTCACAGCTAATGCTGATATTGTATAAACAATAACATGACCACTATATAATAAATCATTACATGCACCACCTAAAAGAATACTTTTAAATAGAAAAAAAGAAACAAATTTATTTACCTGGACTTAAATTTAATGGATCAATCGGTCCAGTAAAATTACACATTGGATTTGGATTAGGTAAAATAGTTAAAGAAAATGTAATGACACGAATTGCTCGTGCTATAGTTAAACATCGAACACCTTTTTGTAAAACTTTTAATCCTGTTGGTCCATGTAAAAAACAATATAAAACCCATAATAATAAAACAGTATTTGTATCAACTTGATATATATCTTCACCAATATAAGCAAATTCAACAAATGTTCGATTTGCACTACTTAAGTATTCTTCAGCTAAATCACGAAGTGGTGTACGATTATGTTCTAACAATGATATAACTTGTATCATGGTATTTTCAGTAAGTAATTCAATACCCATGAATACAAGATCACGTATAGATTTAAAAGCATATACAGCTATTTCAGGTGTAACATGATCATACCATAATTTTTTAAAACTATCAATAATAAATATTAATGAAAAAATATTCGGTTGCTCATATCGAGCTTGCTGATAACGACGGTGAGGATGGATAGGCATATGTATTGCTCGTGGTTGCGCATCACCAATTTAACATTTTCTATCGATGCAGAGAAAAGAACAAAAATCAATAGAGGTTTGTGTAATGCACGACACACGTATATATGTATATAAACGGAGGCAATGATAATGATCAACGAAGATGTACCAAACATGTCGTTGACTATTTGTAAACATTGAGTAATGTTTGATCTCTTTCTTTTTCTTCGTGTATTATATATCCGAATTATGTGTACAAACTTTGTCACCAATGCTAAAATAAATATCATACTATTAAATAGAAAGAGAAAGATTCATACAAAACTATGATAAATCTATTTTATGTTCATAATATATATATATAGAGTATTTTTCTTATTAAATATGTGTTGTCATTTTAACGCTGGATCAAGTTTCTGATTATCATGTTAATTGTTTGAAAACATTGAATGATCAGAATTTCGCTAATTGATGTGGCAATTAGATGTGAATTTAAAGAACTCCTATCGAGCACATTGATAATCTCTATTCGTCTATATAGTTGTCATGAATTTTCTATATCATTTCAGATAATGATTTTTCAATTAATGTCTGTAACAACTCCGTACTGCACCGTTACGATCTCAGATCACTGAAGGAACAATGTTGTTTACGAACCCAACAACATCATCAATATTGATCGATAAAGACTGCTATTAAAAAATGTAGATCAATAACAACTTAAAGTATAGCGTTTCTACCACTTCTATTGAACCTTAAATATGTTCCAACATGAAACAAAACTTATTAGTTTCACAAGTTGAATATACAATTGAAGTTTACAATCATCGTGACCGTGACGATAAAATAATTGAAGAAGCAATTTATAAGAAGGCAAAATGATTTTATAATATTCATACAATCATGAGAACTGTCAGACAAAGACGAAAATGCTATAAGACTTGATCATTCAAATGCTATTATTAACAAACCAATGACAAAAAGATATATTACAACAGGCACATCAAATCGTGAGTCAATGGACTTTTTCATGTCAAGCTGAATGTTGGGACACTTTCACTTTTCCAAACAAATGGAACTTTACGGGATCTAGGAAAAACCATCTATTTCTCAATGCTTGATTGAATAGGATATGAGGAAGAGAAAGTGGGATGGGTGGGTATAAATCTCCTTTGCACCTTCTCTCTTACGAACTACTAAAACTGTGATGACTGTCATTAATGTTCCTGTAATTGTTGGTAAACATCATAGATGAAGAAATAAAATAAATACAGAAGATTAATATTTTGTGTAAGAATGATTCACAAGTCTACCACCGTCAACCTATCTCAAATGAATATTTTTGATTAAATTCACAAACAACAATGGGCATGAATATTTTTGATCACCAAAAAAGATACATTTGATCACCAATTTTTTTTATTGCGAAATGATCACTAAAAAAAGGTACATTCGATCCCCAAAAAATTTAATTGCGAAATGATCACCAAAAAAAGAAACATTTGATCACCAAATTTATTAATATAACAATAGATAGTATACGAAATAACACCTCTACCTATACTACACAAACTATTAAATTATTAAATTGTGTAATTTATCTTGATTAATTGAATGTTGTGGATAATTTGTACTTAATGATGCT
Source organism: Rotaria sp. Silwood2 (assembly GCA_905329745.1). NCBI lineage: Eukaryota > Metazoa > Rotifera > Eurotatoria > Philodinida > Philodinidae > Rotaria > Rotaria sp. Silwood2. The sequence continues at coordinate 135,040 of CAJNSZ010000059.1, read as the reverse complement.
TTAATTTGAGACTTTGATAATCCGCATTTAACATGATTAGATATGGTTTTACCTATTGGTAATGATAACCCTGTTGTTGGATTACGTTCATTTTCTTCATGTTCATGTGAATTTATGGACATAATTGGTACACAATGCATATTGTTATCAGGTACAACAACTTTAATTGCAAAAGAATAGAATGGATATTTTCCATATTCACTGCATTTAAACGAAAATTTGTTTGATTATTTAAGTCTGATCGCCGATATTGACAAACATAAAACCGTGATTTTGTGAAATCTCTTACTTCATCATATGATTGAGCTGTGTGTATTAAGGTCCATTTTTTAGCTGACCTCTTTTTATGTTGTGTGTCGTTATGAAAGACTATCGCTTATAAAAGCTCTTAGTTAATGAGATCATTCATTGGATAAGATTAATACTAACTAATTATGAGTTATCAATTAAGTAACTTTTAATTTAACATAGCACGTTATCTCCCAGAAATGCAGCATCTATTAATTATAAACAGTAATTTTCTATGAATCATGTGGCACTAATTAGTTTGGTGATCAAATGTATCTTTTTTGGTGATCAAAAGACAATTTTCTCAACAACAATAGCTAATTGGTTGTTGTTAATCCTTCTTTTTTTTTGAGAGCATAAAAGTTACTGTTTATGTGATTGAGTAGATCTCATTCAATCGCATGCACGATTTACTTTTCGTTGGCTATTTAGAATTAGAGAAAAATGAGCAAATGAATGGTCATTGTGACAGTCAGAAAGTGGATGTGTGTGTAGATAATATATCATTTATCTGATGGTAGAAACTGATATTTTTTTGAGTAACTTGATTAAGATTGAATTTAGAAAATTGTCGGGTTATGTTGGGTTCATTTAGTCTAATAGGATCAACCGCTTCCTATACATTCTCTACAATTCATTTAAAAAAAAACAATGTTTATAAAGTTATTAATTCATATTATCTGTAATATACCATCACGGTAGTTTCAATAAATGTAAAATAATTTCACAATGTATTCTTTTTTCCTACAATATAAACAAATTCATTGAAGCTTAAGTAAATCATTTTGCTTATATATTTCAAAATACCTAGAATATGGTTGTCATTCTAACACGCTCAATTAAAAAAAAAAGATAGATGAAAACAATTGTTTTATTTATTATTTCGTTTAAAAACATCTCTATTCAATATGACATAAAGAGCAACAATAATATGAGCAGTTTTAATACATGTTTGATATTTTTCGAAAAACTTATAGAAAAGCGCAACAATCTTGTCATACATATTGACTCAATAATCTGTCTAATTTTCAAACAGTTTACTTCTATTTTATGTACGAATGGAAAATTTTAATCAAATAATTACAGTTGAAGAAAACAGCTAATGCATAATGTGAATTCAAAACATTGAACATACGTAGGATTCTACTTCCAATTTTAATTGTGTTCAAGTTTTGCTTTCATCGTTAGAAGTAGTTACAAATATCGTTTTTCTACATTGAAAGGAACTCCGCCATCCCCCCCCCCCGCTGGAATTTTAATCTTTCAAATGGCTTTTTGTTAGGACACACTTGAGGATACTGAAGCACTAAACCGAATCGTGGACATTTCTAGTTTTGGCCAAAAAATCAATACTTTAGGGTAAGGACCGTTATCATCAATTAATTGACCCTGATGCTACATGACATTTTGTATTTCATCAACCGTTATATCAGCAACTACAAAAATTGCACTGCATATAGAGCTAATGGTCCTGTATAAAATAAAAATAAAATCATATTAGACAATTGATCTATTAATGAGTACGGTCTATCATATAGGAGTACTGAATTATGCACTGATTTTGCAGTGCATCGAGAAAATTATTTTGACTATAACTTGATAAAGATTCATTATTGAAAGGTAAATTTTATACTATTGATGGAGCTTCACACAAGCTATCAAAACAATAAAAAAAACTTTGAAAAAGATCACGATTCTTAAATTGATGATTCCAACTTTAGGAGAAAGACAGCAAAGCAATACGAGATGGCAAAAAAAAACAGCTATTATTTTAATGTTTTGACATGAAAACTAGGTTTCTCTTTAAAATAACCATCATTTTCGGAATCAGCGTATCAAAATATACCACTAACTCTATATTTCGTCCAAAATTTTTTCTCATGAAAAATTTTCACCCTACTCCCCCTCAGCCTTTTATGAATAAAATTTTAGGATGTACCCCATACAAGTGAAAATTTCGATGACAAAAAATTTTAGATGAATTATAGAGTTAGTGGTATATTTTGATACGCTGATTCCGAAAATGGTGGTTATTTTAAAGAGAGACCTAGTTTTCATGTCAAAACATTAAAATAATAGCTGTTTTTTTTTGCTATCTCGTATTGCTTTGCTGTCTTTCTCCTAAAGTTGGAATCATCAATTTAAGAATCGTGATCTTTTTCANCATCTCGAAAAGGTATTGTAGCATTGACATATGTTAAATTGCGCAGTTTTACATACATTATTGTTGTGCCATGTGTTTTTTCCATTTTGATAATATATCTGTTGATTATTTTCTTTCCTTGGCCGTTTTATGTACCTTCCTCAATCAACGTCTTGTCCACTATTACATACATCGTTCGTCAAATTACTTCATTTAAACAGATTTTATGTGTGTGTGTTTGAATAGGAATACACATCTCTTCATTTACTAGAAAATTGATTACAAATGAATGAAGTTCACATTTTTTTATAAGTGTCAATTTAAGTAATTTTTTTTGCATTCAAGCTCAAGTACTTTTTTTGTTAAGTTTAATATTAAACATTTTATATTTCGAACGTTTACAACTGATATATTCTCTCAATAATTCAAAAATGCATTTTTGTTGAAGAATACGACTGAAATTTTTGGAAGATTGGTCTTTTGAGTAGAGTCTTGCAGAACAAACTTTTCATGTGCTCAATTCTGTTTGTCTCTTTGGTTGAAAGATGACTGACTTCATAAGGTACAGGAACCGACGTGTTGATTTTCAATCGCTTAGTTACCCTGACAGATATCTTCTTTTTAAAAACTCGAATCTGTTTGGAGCTTATAAAAATGCAGAAAACAATAATTAACAGCTGTGACTTTTCCTGCACGGTCATACATAACTTAGTCTATAAAAGATCATTAATATTTCAGATGTTATATGCAATAGTTGCTTCAAACTCATAATCTCTTAACTTGTCAGCTAAGCTAAGATAGCTGAATGTAACTGAAGTTTATTATGATTTGTTCTTCTCTAAGGATGTCTCAGATTTACAAACCGCAGACGTCATATAAAATCGCTTTTTGATATATTTCGGGATTGTGCATCCAGTCGCCTTTTCAATTCGAACTTTGCTCGAGTAACAGTTTAGTTCTTTTTTTTCTATTATTTATTTAAATAGTAAGATATTTGTTAGAAATAAAAAATTATAAGGTGTACAATACATTTTGATATAAAGATTAACAAAATTCGAAACATTAGTTTTTTCTAAATTGCACCCTATCGATTGTCTCGTAGGACTATACTTTCGAGTGATTTCAAGGAGCCTTTTGAAAATGCGCATGTGTCTTATAAATAGCACAAACAGTTCGTTAACAATAAGAAAACTTTTAGTTAAGTATTTAGCTGAAAATAAAAACCTTTTCACAATGAATATACAACGAAAATGCTTTACTGTTACTATGTGTTGAATAAAAAACAGAAATATTCAAGCCAGTAATAATTACAAAAAACAAAAAAACAAGGTATAGTGGCATCTATACAGAAAAATTTATGTCAATTTTTATAGTTTTTTGATAAATATTATTTTATATATATATTTTTCGATGAGAAAAAAATTAAAGAATAAAATAAAATATAAAGGATGTTTTACGTGTTTTCAATGGTCACTATGTGTATGCAATAGGAGTCGATATTCGAAATAGAATGAATCATATGTATCATGAGTAGATAAATATCAACAACTCAATAATACATCATGTGGTAGGTTTGATTGAATACGTTTTGCATAGAAAAAAAGTTCATCAATAAAGCAAATGAAAAAAAAAATCGATGCTTAACATTATTTAATTTTATTCTTGAATAATTATATTTAAGTATTATTTGCATGTTGTTTTCGCACTCAAAAAATTACTTTCCATTAAGCTACTCAGACATTATTTTCATCGATAATAATACTCTAACTTTGAATTTTTTTTGAAATTATGGAAGCATAATTTTTGTCCAATTTCTGGAAAGTAACGAGAAAAAATAAAGCCTTTGCATGTTTAAGTTCCAATCATCTTTATTAGGTAAATGAGAATGCATAACAAATATTAAAGATGATTGTTATTAAGACTCATCATGGACACTTTTGTTTGCGTGATATTTTCTAATCAATAAAATTTTTTTCCACACGTAGATATAGATCAAAAAGGATGTACCTGATAGCTCTATACAGTAGCGTAGGCAGAAATTTTCTAAATAGGGAGGGGGTGCACACCAGCAGCAAAATAAATTTTTGTTTCTCGAAAAGATTTTTCATCCGTATCCCCCTTCAGATGTTTCTTGGCTAGAGGGGGGGGGGGGGGGGCTCCCCCCCGGCCCCTACATGTTTTTTTCCCTTTTCTTTTCATCCCCCTTCTCTTTTTTTTTTTTTTAATCTTTACCCATTCCAAGTAAATTTTTATGAGTAAAATAATCAATCGATTGAAATAAGAATTAATTTCTATGGAATTTATCATCATAATAAATAATTTTGATAATATTATTGAAATTTCAAATATGTACTATTAATACTATTCTTTCAGAATGAATTGTCTACAATATATCATTCAATCAAATATATAAATATATCGCTTATTTAAAATAAGTGAATAAATTTTGAAAAATTTTACTTTGATTTTATTTTATAAATGTATATAAATAATCATTTAACTACAATGGAATCATTACCAAATGAAATTCTTATTGATTTATATCAATATTTCGATGGTAGAGAAGTTTATAAAATTTTTTATAATCTTAATTCTCGTTTTAATTCTCTTCTTCAATCTTTATCACATCTTTCTCTTTATTTTCAATCACCATTTGATAATATAATTGATTATAATATGATATTATCATCTCAAATTTATACACTTAATATTTATTCGAAACAAAATATAAAATTTAATCAATTTTTAAATATTCATCGTCTTATTATATGGTTTCCAACTGATGAACAAATCTTTCAAATAAATTCGAAATCTTTTCCATATCTTGAATATCTTTCTATATCATATACAATTGCAAAACCTTCAATTTGTTCATTATATCAAATAATATTTTCTAATGGTTTACCATTATTAAAATCTTGTTTTTTATCTGGACATGAATCACCAATAGATACAATTGAATGGACTCAATCACCAAATATTCAATATTTACATATAACATCTATTTCTTCATCTATTCTAAATACTTGTCCGAATTTATATTATTTAAATTTAGTATTACCAACATTACATAATATATCGAAAAATTTAAATATTCATTTGAATATTAAACGTATGAAATTAATTCTTACAAGTATTGTTTGGTTTGAAGATGAAAAAAATTTTGAAATACTTTTATCATCAATGCCAAATATTGAACGATTATCTTTACATAAATTATTTTCTATCATAAATTCAATAGATATAATTCTAAATTATGATTGGTTATCAACAATAATATTTCGTTGTTTACCATTATTAAAACAATTTACTTATCATATTTATATTTTTAATTTACTCAACATAGATCAAACAGATATTGATCAAAATCTTCTGGAAATAAAGAAAAATTTTTCAACTATTTATAAAAATCAATCCGAATATTTTCTTAAAATAAAACAATATAATACATAATATAATTTTTCTTTTTTCTAGATATGTTTACTTTATTAGAAAATTTACCAAATGAATTAATAATAGAAATATTTGGTTATACAAAAATTTGTGATATATCATTTGGTTTTTGGAATTTAAATACACGCTTTAATCAACTTATTCGTTCACTTAAATATATATCTTTAATTTTAACGAGAAATCAAACATATGAAAAGATTTTATTATCTGAACAAATAACTCGTATTGTTATTGTTACATTAGATAATATTTATTTAAAACCATTTATTAATTTACGTTCATTAAAATTAAATCTAGCAACTGAAAATCACTTAAAACAAATTCAATCTAATATTTTACCAAATCTTGTTTATCTTTCATTACCACTTTCATTTGATTCTCGATCTATAAAACAATTAGCATCTGAAGTCTTCTCAAATCGATTCATATATCTTCGTTTTG
>CAJNSZ010000059.1:102471-123483 GCA_905329745.1 Rotaria sp. Silwood2 | reverse complement strand
GTATTGAATCAGTTAATCTGCAGGAAAATGCTGTTTACGGTTGAATGACTTGTATGGGATATTGTAGATAGACTCGGTTATAGTCTCAGCGGAAAGTTCCTTTTTGTATTGGAAACCATGATTGTATCCTGAAACGGGTTCCAGTAATTATCGAATCGTTAAAAAGTTTTATATCTTTACTGTTAGCAAGCCATTCTAGAAATATTGGCTAAATGTTGCCAAATGGCAACATCCGGCCGGAAAGGGTTAACGAATGATATTGAAAAAAAATATTAAGTATACGTTTAACAATCGAATAGGAGTGTACCACAATCAACACTATTATAACTAGAAAATGAATACTTTACGAATAAACCTACCATATATGTCTGTATAATTCTTGTGTTTTGCGTTCTTCAGCTGTCATTTTTGTTGTCATAAATAGATAGCTATCGATAAGTGCTTGTTTTTCTAAATTTGAAAATAATAAAAGAAAATACATTTCATAAAAGTTAGCGATGGTCATTTGAAATGCATCATAAAATGAACGTGCAGTAGCTGCTATTGTATTATTTGTAATTAAATCAAGTCTCCAATCAGCAAAAGTACTTTTGTCGTTAACATTTTCAATAAGATAACCTATATTCTTTATCATGATATCACTTAAACCACCAGGTTGATCATTATAAAAATGCTGCAATAATTCATTTCGTCTTTTATTGATATCATATTTTTTCGTGATATTTGTGATATTATAACGAAATTGAGATAAGCATTTGTCAAATAAATCATAAAATTGTGAAGAAAATAATCTTTCGTTGATTAAATACTGATATGAGGGTTGTTGTAATACATTATATTGTAAAAGTTGCTTTTGCTCATTATCATTGAGATTTTCAATCATTATACTTGACCATCCATTGAATAAAACATCATTTGATATACGAGTAAGGATATTTCGTTGTAAATGAAATATAATCCAAATGTGTTTAATCTGATTATTTTCAAATTCATTGTAAATATTAACAATATTGTGTTTTAACGATAAGATATGATCACGGTCATTATAGTAATCGACACGGATTAATAATAAATCTATATTTGTTGCTGAATCTGTTGTTGTTTTTTTTATCGTTGTGCTCGTTTGAAAATGTACTTTCATTTTATTAATTAATTCTAATTCCGTTTTGAAATTAGCAAGTTTAACTTCATCAATATTTATTTTGATATTTTTTGGATAATTAATATTATCATAAATCTGTGTATAAGTATAAATAATATGTTGATTCATATTTGATGATATATTTTTTAATAGACTTTCAAGAGTTGAATTCTTTTTTGACAGATAATATTGTTCACACAAATGTGCATATTCTTTATTGTCATTTTCATTTTGTAATGATAATAATAATGGTAAATCTGAAGAAGCAGAATGCATTAAGACATTTTTACAATGATTGATAACATCATCTTGATCTCTTTGGTCTAATTCAAATGCATCAATAACAACATTACATATGTAATCACAATTGAAATTAACAAATAGATGTTGCAATTGTATAAAATGTTTTTTACCTATTTTAATAGTTAATAATCGTTCAAACCATAATAATAGATTTTGTGTTATTGTTAAATGTAATGGTTCAATTAAATCTTTAAATTCAACTTTATGTTTTTCGAAACGATTAAGAAATGGTGGATCTGACTTTTCAACATCTTTAGCATTAACTAACACAATACAATAAAATTTGTCATTAACTAAACATTTTGGATGATATGTTGATCCTAAGGCGATACGACAATATTTTTTTTGTCCAGATATTGAAAAACTTTGATTATATAAATCATATAATGATGAATAACATTTATCCATTTTTCGCATTATTAATGTTATTGTTTTTTCAGCATATAAAATAACATCCATTAATATACGATAATCATATGCTTCACTATTAAGATCATCTTTTATTTGACTTCCAATTAATTCTCGAATATTAATTGCGATTTTACTCAAATATCTTTCAATATAATCAATTAGACTATCAGAATCAGAAATCAACATGAGATAACGACCGCTACGATCATTTAAGGAATGGTTCAATATTTCTTTGAAATTCGGTGGCTCATATTGATTAATTAAATCTTCATGTTTTGTATAATAACAAAAGCGCTTCCACATATATTCAGAACCATCGATAATACCATCAAAATTAATTGCCAATTGTTTACGAATAATATCAAACAAAATTTTATTTTCAATGTTTTGCTTTAGTTCTTTTGATTTACGATCGAATTCTTTTACGATACCTTTTATTAATGAATAAAAGTCACGAAGACCAAAATAATTTTCATGAGATGGATTTTCCTTCAATTTGTAACATAATTCAAGATATGAATGTGCTAAACCATTCATAATATCATCATTTAATTGTATATATTGATTTTCATTTATACTTTTATGTATTGTTGTTGCTGTCAATTGAAGATCTTCAATTGTTGGATCCGGACAGGCTAAATACAAGGCACGATTCATTTTCGATGCATCTAATCTCCAGTTTGATATAGCAACAAAACCGTATTTACAATTTTCAATTTCTAATTCCTTATGTAATACTTTAAGTGGATTATATGGTGATAATTCAGCTAAACCAATTTCATCAAAAACAATAACTGGTAATAATTCTGTTTGTGTTTTAGCATCACTATATTTTTTAGCACGTTCAAATACCAATTGAATACTTTCTGATTTACATGATTTCGTTCCTTGATATGATACAGCGATTAATTCTGGTAATTGTTGAAAATACAAATCATTTGATTTTTTTCCTTTTAAATTACTTATTATTATTTGAATGGCTAATGTCTTGCTACAGCCTGGTTTACCACATAAAATAATCGGAATACGATTTAGTATGCAAACAAACATAACAAATAAATTATCACGTAAAGCACGATTGATTGCTGTACCAACTGGCTTTTCTTTCATTCGTTTTATTAATTCATCTTGTTCTTTTTGTAATATTTGCTCAATAAAATTGTTATTTGTTTGATTAAATGACATTGATTTTTTAAGCATATTGATATAATTAGTTTTCTCAGCAGATGAGCGTAAGCGAAAGTAATAGCATAACATCAATGCCAAAATACCTGATTCGACCATGTTTTGTCTATTGGATACGTTATTTTCACGTTTATTGAATGTATCGTAATACCAATTATATATTAAACGATAACGTGCTACATCTCGTAGACTTACACTAGAAACATCTTCGATACTTCGTAAATGAAGTTGAGATTGACAAACGCCATTGACCATTGTAGTGAATAATTGTCGTTCATTTGCTAAATCTGTGCATGTTCGAAGAATTGCTTCAATATATTTTCGTTCTGTAACACTATCGAGATGACCATAATCATATATGTATTCGATCATTGTTTCTGGTGTAGGTACTACAGTATACAATAAATGGTTTCCCAACGTAGTTTTTTGTCTTTCATAATTCTTTCCTTCTATGCCAATATTATCATCAGAACGATTTTTTTCCGTTTTAAGTCGACGAGGGTTACATGCAGCCAAGAAAACCATATTGCTTGGTAATTGTTTACCTAATAATGTTCGTTCACACATTATTTCTTTAAATAATCCAACACTCTTTGTTGTATTAAACTCATCAAAAAATATCCATAAACGTTTTTCAACTTTAGCTAGTTCAATAGCTCGTATGCTTTGATTTCCTATTGTATCAGTAATATCTACATTTGTAATTCCAGCATGAACATGAAAAATATATAATTCATCATCCAAAATTTTGTGACATAAAAAGTTAATTAATGCTGTTTTACCACAACCTAAGATAATATGATTGATAATATATACTTCAATAGAGGACGAGAAAACGTCATAAAAAAGAGCATTATTCAATAGTTAGTAGACCAATTATAAATTTTATTTATTCTCTTTGTAATAACTCTCGAAAAATATTTCGTAGTTATTTCGAACTACTCTCTTTTGTATATTCAAACCTAACATGATTCTTCCATGGATTCTAGTTTATAAGTATAATTAAAAGCTTGCATTGAAAAAATCAGCAGTATAGTTTGTTTGATAAAACCAACTATTCCGAGTCGGACTCGAACTTGAGATCATATCCGGCATTCGATTTAGCCATGAATGATAGTACGATGATTCACAATATTGTTAATTTTTCAAACTATTATTTATATAAAAATTTATGAACAGACATAGAAGTGGATAGCAATATTACATGACTAAGAGAATCTTTTTTTCTAATGAAAACTCATCTACACAGATAATGAGGAATCATAGGACGAAGAACCTAAATGCATTGGAAGAAAAATGAACTATCAAAAAAGTGAACATGTATTCCTTATTGAAAAAAGCGTTTATATAAGTATCTGCAAGTATGACACTTGGTAGCAACATTACGTTCCATCCAAGCTTCATCAACAATAAACAAACATATAGTTAATCAGATTGATCTGACTTTAGAAGCAGGAAGGAACCAAGTGAATCCTGAATCACTTGGCTTACTGTCTTTTTTGTAGGAACACGGATGTTGATTTTCTTGTTTCTGTTTATGAAGAAAACAAAACAGTATACATTCTCATACACAGTAAGAGTTTAGCAGCTGTACTATGACTGTGAATGTATCGGCCGAATGTTGATTAGTTTGGTTCTGAATCGAAATCGGATCTGAGTCTATAAAAAAGTATCGGTTTGGATTCAAGAACAAAAGAAAACCGTGTCTGTACGCGACATTAAACATAACATCGTAGTTCAGTCAAATTTTTCGGTTGTACTACTACTACGATGTCTCGTTACGAATATAGATCTAAAGATGTGTTACTTAATAATATTCATTTCAAATTTTACCTGTTTCACCCATAATGATAACAGGTACGTCACTACTAATTCTCAGCCATACTAACAGCATTTTGATATAATTATCCGGTGTTATTACATATTCTCGTTCAAGTATTTCTGCCATTTCTTTTTGAAATTGTTTTATGTCATTGGTATCAGTTGATTTCGGTTTTCTTAATGGTATTTTACATTCAGTGCATGTACTTCTTTGATATGGATACTGTTTAAAACATTGTTTGCATATTGCTTTATTCCAATATTTGATCGATAATGAAACTAATTTAAAGAAAAGATCCAAATGATCTAGTTGATTATAATCAGTAAATATATCATTTGTTCCTTTTGCTAACCATCGATTGTTTTTTCTTGACAGAGCATTGAAATATAATTGTAATGATGTTGGAACATCCTTGGGGGCTCTATATACAAATAATGGATCATTTGAATGTGTAAAAACAACAGTGAATGGTTGTGTTGTATCCCATCTTATAATTGATTTATTTAAAAGATCGTCAATTTGTTCACCGTTCTTTAATATCACTTGATTTTCACGTACAGATTTAACTGATATTGATGTAAATTGATTTGAGGAATTAAGAAACGTTTGTATAATATCCATTCGTAATTTTGGTTCTTGTAGCGCATCTACACGAAAATATCCGCAATTTGAAAATCCATTAAACAAATGATAAAATACATTAATAAATATTTTCAATTGTGTCCATGATAAATATTTTTTATCTTTATTTTGAATAAAGTATTTATTCAATAAGTCAATACACATACTATTAGTTACTGATTGTTCAGAAATAATATTTATTTCTTTATCTTTAATTATTTTCTTGTCAATAGCATATAAATAACGTGTAACATAAAGTAAACGTGTTTCTCCATATCGAACATTATTCAAATTAAATTCATCGATTTCTGTTGATTCTAAATAACGAAATATGAACATATCTTGATTTAGTTTGAAAAACGGTGATGATTCTAATTCAAAATAAAATAATGTATTCATTGGTAAATAGATAACTGTTTGTGAAAAACAGTAACTACGAAATAAACATAAACAAAAGAGAATAGAGTTTAATAAATTAATATTTTCTACTGAACCAATATCAAAATGAATTGCATTTGATGTAGTAATTAATAACAACCGTTCACCAATTTGATCAAAACTCGAATCACCCGTAATAGGAAATTTAATCAAGTTTCGGTTGAACTTTTGTGCATGGTTTTGAATGAATGTTGTTTTACCTAAACCTGCCATTGTTGATGACACAAGATGACAATTTTTCACTATTTGTTTTACATATTTTTTTAGGTCATCTTCATTTAATAATTCGTTATCACGTACAGTTTTAGCTGTATCCATGCGTAATATTGCATTAATAAGATGAGTTTGAATTTCAGTTGTTATTATACTTAATTTAAATTTATGTGATGGATTATTCTCAACTAGTTTAATTATCAATTGACAACATTTGTCTTGTATATTAAATTCCAATCGTTCAGGTTCAATTAATTGATATAAATTAGATGATGAATAAAAACAACGATAGAAAAAAGCTCGAACATCTATCCAGTTTGTTTCTGTTGTACAGAATAATATTTGATTTACTGCAGGATCACTATTATCATGATGAAATAGAGATAAAATTGCTCTATATCTACCTTCAATTGATGTTTCAATTATGGAAATCTTTCCTCCTTGACGGTCTGGAGAGATTGAATTTTCAGATACGGATAACGGTTTTATTACACATCTACGTTGTTCATTTAAGACTTTTCCAAGAATTTCTAACCTTTCTTCCGGTTTTAAATTTTCATTTATAATAAATTTCGTCGAAGAAAAATTTTCAATTCCAATGTATTTTAATAAATGATAATCTTGATCTTGTGATTTCAGTTCTTTATTATTTTGTAAGGCCTTTTCAACAGTCCAAAACTGTTTTCCTGATAGATAAGTTAACTCTGGATAACATTTGTATAATTCAATTAACTTTCCTTCCCATAGTTCAACTGTGTTTTTCAATGAAACATTCAGCTGATTTAATTCTGAAAAATCGCACTTAACACATTTATATTCATTTTCTGAGTATTTTTCAATTGCTGGATAACCCATAACATTCAAATGATTTAAATTACCCAACATATTTTCAGTAACATCAACCAATGATACAAAACATCGTAAAAACTGTATTTCCTGCTCTCTTGTATATTTTCGTTGCACATTTCTTTCATTACCGGAATATTCTATTAATCTTGCTCTATCCCTTAATTCATGTAAATTATAATAATTAAATTGTCCTCCCTTGTCTATTTTTACACATACATCATATTTCTTAGAGTTATCCTGTTGAAGATATTGCTGGTATGCTTCAGTAATTTTTAATGATGACTTATTAATAATATGAAATATTTTTGTGCGCTTCGATTCTTCTTTATCAGTTAGTTCCAAATATAATCGCTGAATACCAGGTAATGCAGGTAAACATGTTTGAAAATAACTGATTATATATGAATATTCTTTTTGTTTTAATAATGTGTCGATATATGATAAAATATTATTTAGCGTTTTTGATGTTTGTCCAATAATACTGCTATAATTATTAATACTGGTAAGAAAGCGTCCTAATTGAACAAAATCCATAATCGTTTGTGTTGTAATGAACGATTCATCCCAATCATTAACAGCTTCTAATAAATTATCCATATCAGTTCGATTTAATCTTTCAACAAAATCAACAAGCTTTTTTGAATCATTATAATGTAAACAGACAGTTAATACTTCTTCAGAGTATTTTTTAAAAGTTCCTTCTTGGAATTGTTGGTAATTAATATAACACATATCTCCATTCGTGGCTTCAGTCATATTATCTAATACTGACAAAAATTTATAATCACCTGATAAATTATAGAATTTTACCAAATGATCAAATCCTTTGCACAATTTATGAACATTATCTTTTTTTCTCCAATAATCAAGAATGCAAGTTAAAGGTGGAATTACGCTTGGTTCTAAAAGACTAGTTAATAATTGCATTTCATTTTCAATCAAATCAATATCTTTGAAAGTCATAATTATTGTTTGAATTGGAATAGTTTTCCATTGTTTTGAAATTGATTCAAGATGTTTCGTAAAATGTTGGAATAAATCACATGTCTTTTGCAAAATATCGAGACATGAATTGATTGGTACCTCTGTAGAGGTTTGTTGTTTTTCAGGATTCACCGATTTGTCCACTGACTTGTCTAAAAAAAATATTTTTATATGCATTTCCAAAAGAGAATAGGGATGAAGGAAAGTGAGATAAGATTTCAATCTTTCACACAGATCTGACAGACTCTTTTCTTTTATGCATTACAGCAGAACTAGGAGAATGAAAACTGTAACAAGAAAATCATATCTCAACTAGAAATATGCTATTACTACGAATCAAAGTCAATCTTTCTACTGAACAAGGTTTTAATAGGAAATTCAGCATAATGTGATATGCATTTTATTCGATCACATAATCAAATAAGTGTTAGTTTTTTTTAATTATATCCCTAGGTTTCTCTCAAGGTGGAGTCCTGCGTATATTAGTGTTATAGAGTGATTCATTTATATCTGATATTTTCCTTTTCTCTTTTTCTCCTGTTGTGCTATTGTTCATTGATGACATGTACAATATACATGTATATCTTCTTTCCTTTCCTTTTCTTCTCTTCTCTTGACATACCATAGGTATTTTTCAATTCATCGTGTCCTCTTCCAAGTGTTCTTAAGTTTTCTCCTACTTCGTTAGTATATGTAACGGTTATTTTGGAAAAATAAAGTTGCAGTTATTATTATCGATCAGTTGTATCGAAACACCCGCTAACAATTAGACCTTTCAAACTCGAAATCTGTCAGAGGCTTTTATCCGAATTTGACTTCAAACCGACTCGAAAAAGCAGTCAAGAATGATTTTTTAGAACTATTTGAAGATGAAGGTGTAGAGGAAAAGAAGACTTATCCAACTTCACACAGTCACTCTCAAACAGTTAAGATCACTGAGCTGCTACTTATACAAATGATAAGAATGGAGCATTAACACAAATTTTGACGTGCATAGTCGAGTGTATAGAAGGGATAAAAATGGTTCAATTCATGATTCGAATCCTCCTGGTCAAAAATCAATATTCGTATTCTAATTATAAAACAAAGTAAGTAGGGCTATATCAACACTGCGGCGAACTTTCTTGTAAGTCTTCAACCATAATATGAACCAATACAATCATATAATTGTTTATATATGAAATCAATGATATGATATCGGAGAAGATGTAGAGTGCTGAAAATCTATTGAATTCTTCGGCATGTGATCAAGTAGTTGAGCACGAAGATCATTGAAAGAACAATCCATGATCTCAATGCTATCAAGATGTATCACTTGACACGTACCGGATCTCCCACAAATTTATGGAAAAATCACTTTCTTAAATAATTTGTCGTTGTCATCGAGGGGAAATATTTAACCGTCTTAAAATACAATTACACTTTGACAAGAAATGCTTGGCAGTGCTGCGTGAAAATATATTATATATGTTGAAGAAATGTTCGAACGACATTATTGTTTAGTAATGAAAACTCATTATCAGATACGAACTTAAATGGGATAGTTTATATAACACTGTTAGGCACTAAGTTTTCCTGTTGATGATGTTGTAATCAAAGGGTTGTCCGTGGAAACAAAATTGAGGCATTATTAATCAAATAGTTCTCTATGCCTAGGACTTGTTGAGGAGAGCGTTTCTTTTTACTTCGAACGAGAGATGAAGTGATCTTCACAATGGAAATAGAACAACCGACCGTAGCAGCAACATTGACCATGGATACAGAAAAGACGAAGAGATCAGATCAGATCATGCATGAATATGAAATAGAGGAAGGGAGAACATAGAAGATAATAGTTCATACTTTCATATACTGCCATAACTTTTTTATAGTGGGTTACAAAGATTTCAATGCAACGATGACAGTGAAAATTCAAGTTTTAGCACAGCAAAGAATTATTACATTGAGTTATTTTCTCCTCGAAGTCGTACTTAGAAGTTTTTTATTTTTAACAAGAAGAAAACAGATCATGCTAAATTGCTTGTTTCAGCTTTCTTCTCTCAAGCAATACGGGCAATAAAACTGATTATTCAAGATGTTGAATATTGTTGTGTAAATAAGAATACTATACGCATAAACAAATACTCGAACTCGACTTTATCTTTGATCATACCCTAGCATGATTCGAACTTCTGGTCAGATCGAGTAGAGCCAAGCCGCAGGGCTTTGTCTCGAGATAGCAGTTCGTGGAGCTGTTCACTATCCGAGACTTTTCCAAATTTTTCTGTTGCTATTGTTGAGCCTCAAAACTAATAACAAAACGAAGTTTGTTCAAAACCTCTTCTTATTTGTAGTTCATTATAATAGTAATCTTATTTTGCATAACGATGGAAAATAATGCTGAAAAAGGAATGTAGAACGAACAAGTAGACGAGCAGTATTAATTTAAGAAAGTTATGAACGCTTATCAAATCCGTTCATTAAAATGAATACCGTAGTCTGATCACCTAACAATCGTATTTATATTTGGCGAAACTTTGATCAAGCTTACTTTTATCACAACTGTTCTGTTGATTTTGCCGAAACGAAAGCCATGCCTTTGACGAATTGTATGGATTTAACACATCAGCAAATGGCACCAATCCTAAAATCTCATTAGGTATCTGAATGGATTTGATAGCATTAGTTATTAATTGTTGTGTTAAATCGTCTATTATTAATTGATATTGTTGAATGTCATCTGCTTTTTCACAGTACATTTTTAAACATGTTTGAACTTTTTCTTTAATTTTTGATTTTTCTTCCATTTCTTTACGTGCATTGTTCAATAATATTGCCATTGATGGTTGTTGGCCACGAAATTTTTGAACATATTGCCATATCTTATCAAATTGTCTTTTTTGAGCTTCTGTAAAACGTTTTGAATAATTGATATCCTCAAGCCTTATGCCTTTTTCTTCCCTTGTTTTCAATATATTTTTTAATTCGTTGACTACAGTTTGATGAATATTAAATTTTTGAAAATATGGATCAAACAGAACGAAAGAAAGAAATGAGTTTTTATTTGGGTCTATTAGAGCCCCATAATAAATGCTAATTTCTTCTAGTTTTATTGTATCAGTGCATATTTCCATTAGTTCTATTGTTAGTTTAATATTTGGATATTTTCTTGCATTTTGCAAAAGTAGGTACAATGGCGAATAAATATCCATTATTTTCATCCTGTATGAATTTGTCAGAACAACATTATTTTTGAAGTGCAGTTTAAAGGCGTTTAAGAGTTTTTTGTTGCTCACACATAGCCCAATGCCGTTTACCCTCTTCATCATATCAGGTTCCCTTTTAGTGTAGCTGGATAATATTTGTTCAATAAATATATCTACACGTGATGTTGACGTTTTATT
This sequence comes from Rotaria sp. Silwood2, assembly GCA_905329745.1. Taxonomy (NCBI): domain Eukaryota; kingdom Metazoa; phylum Rotifera; class Eurotatoria; order Philodinida; family Philodinidae; genus Rotaria; species Rotaria sp. Silwood2. Next base: position 112,133 of record CAJNSZ010000059.1, on the reverse strand, counting down.
TTTATTTTCACTATTTTCTAACATCGGAATTAATATATCTAATGATTTAATAAGATCAATATAAGCTGGAAGATGATGAGTGAACTGTTTTAACCAATTGTCTAAGAAATATCGAAAATTGCTTGCTTCTTCATCTGAATTCGTGTAATGTGGATCACAAAGGAAACAGTTGAACCATTCGATATGAAATTCAGTTAGAAGACGTGACTCGACAAAATTATGTTGCTTCAGAATATTGCTGATATAGCTTGTTTTTCCTATGTAACGTAGTAGATATGGATTGTAGTATTCATTGAATACTTGATATAGTGAACGTAATTGATTCTTATCAGTAATTCGTAACATGTTCAAATAATTTGCAATGTATGAAGATAATTCTTCAGATTGTTCTAAAATATTACGTAAATCATCTTTACAATCTGTTTTCAACGTTTTGAACAAAAATAAAATATTTTCAAATGTTAATTCAAAATGATTTTTGCGGATCATTGCTTTTAAATTATCAGAAATATGTTCTTTTATATTTTGTATGGTTTTCGAATTTAAAAGTCTTTCAGCATAGTTTATATATTCTTTGAATGTATTTGCTAACTGTAAACACTCAAGTATTAAATGGTCATCTGTCGTCATTTTGAACAAATCTAACCAATTCGGCTGTGTTGGTTTAATATTTGATAATGTTATTTGTTTTGCTACACTATCAGCAACTTGTTGTTGGTATTGATGAGTGTGCGGTATCAGATTAATAAATGTTATACTATCATTTTTTTGTGATGCAGCATATATTTGAAACTTGAGAGAGAGTAAGTTCGTTAAACCATCTTTTACTAATAACCAATGGTTCTCGTTTATAGAATTGAAAAATGGTTCAATTTTATTTAAGATTGATTGTAACAACATATCAATATAGGCAATTGATTCTTGTTTCTGTAGTGGTCTTTGACCAATATTTAATAATCCAATCATACGCACAATTACAATACTAACGTGAACGATGTCATCCCAAACGTTGCGAATAGTAGGTAAATATATGAAACATTGTTGAAAAAACAAATCGACGTCAATTGGTTGTGAAAAATCAATACATGTTATACTAAATTGCTCAATAAATCGATCGAATAGATCAATATCATTTTGTTGAATTATAAAATACGTATACTGCCATAATTGGTCCCAATATAAAACACTAGTACAAGGCGGCTTTGTCCTCCAGGTTCCTCGCTGAAAATCTACAGACAGCAGAAATTGATGATTCACAGCATTTACATCAAACCATTGTCGTTTTCGTAATTCTTTGTCTTCCTGATAATGCCAATTTGATATGGTGCCAGCAGCTGATATTCTTAAGTAGTATGAAGTTATTGATTGTGCGTATTTACCTGTTTCATTCGTGAATTCCAAATAGTATAAATATGGTAGACCGCCAACAACAGGTTTTTCTGCTTGTAAATTGGCGATACGCTTAAATAACAACTTTTTTTCCTCCTTATCAGTTAATAATTGTAGATCAAAGTCGTCTGGTTTATCCGATCGCAACAGAGCATAAATATGCAGATTATTCATCCGTTTTTCTTCTAAATTTTGTTCTTCAGTGGGCATTTTCAATATATACTAACTGAAATTTTATCGGATAAAATTTGTTCACTTTTATCTAGAAAAGAACGCGACAATAAAAAGGCAATGAACTCACTGTAATACTAGTTGAAGCATATTCTTCTAAGACAAATATTCTCTTATTTCATGACATGCGATATATCATGCGCTTCCTCTTTTTGTACATAATGCTAGAAAAGAGATCCAAAATAAACTCCACCCAGGTCGAAATCACCCTGTCGGATCCTATCGGATCCGAAACTATCCGACAGTTTCCGACGATTTCCGATGCCGGATTCCGACAATAGGATCCGATGACATCCGACAATAGGATCCGATGACATCCGACAATAGGATCAGGGCTGCCAAATCTCCTGATTTAGCCAGGAGACTCCTGATTTTTAGACTTTTCTCCTGGTGAAAAAATCTCCTGAATCCAGGAGCTGGTTTTTATGATTTTCTCCTGGTTTCTCCTGGTTTTTTAAAGGATTTTGTCACGTTGAATTGTAGTGATATTTTGAATCAATAAGACAAAGAAAAAGAGAACTATCACACTATTTCATAGATGCAATAGACAATAAGAAAACACGTCGTTTCTGCTTGTTATGCCTGATAACATGCGTTTATTTGTGAGCTTATCTTCTTGAGGGTTAAAATGTACCTCATGGACAAAAACTAGTTGAGTTCGCTTTTTCTATATCAACCTAGAATGCTATTTGTGAATTGACCTTCAGCCACATGAAATTTTTGTAGGCTGACAATAGAAACGATTTGAAGTGCAATCTTATTGGTGCATAATGAGGAACTAAATGAATAATCATCTCAGTTGTACAAAGTTCTATAGTTATGCTTTAAATAATTCAGACCTATTGAAACAAATTCCGTCTTCAGAAAAATATGGCCATGTTCATAGGTGGCAAAACGTTTTGGATCTAGGGTAGGCTCAACAATTTTTTGCAGGATTCGCACCAGAAAATTAAAAATATGGAGTAAGCCAATTTTTTTGATGTCATCTTGATGAAACAAAGTTAGTGTTTCTCATTTCGAACTCGTATGTTGTAATGTATGACGCTGATAGAGATAAGAAAAGCATTTGCAACTTATGTGTCAAAAAATGTGCATTTAAGAAAACATGTCGATGATTATCTTCATTGACTTTCAACTCTCGCAAGAATTGTTTTCCATCTGCTGTGCTAAAAAACAAAATAATGTCCAAGCAGCAGTGTTCACAAAAACGACATTACATTATGAATGTTTTTACTGTGTTGAAAAGATTTTGTTCCGCAGGAATATTTTTCTATACTCGTCGTTTTCTCGCTCCATTTCTTATGGCAACGGGAACTCCATTAAGTATTGGTGTTCCCGCATTTTTTCTCGTATTTGCATACATATTCAGATACATGTATGTAGCAGCTTTTTATTTTTACGTAACTACCCTACCGTAGCTCCAATCATAATTATATTTTTAATTTGAAGTCGTGTCAAGGTTATCTTAAAATCTAAAAATAAAATAGGAATATGAATTCCTGAAGTCTTACGATTAAATCGACGAGCTGAGTCGCCGTTGCCGGCGAGGCAAAAGAATTAACAGTTTTGAAGATTTTTCGACGCCTGAGATCACTCTTTAACGATGTTTCTGTCTAGTTTTTTCTATCAGTGTGTTCTCTACCATTGTTTTCTCTTTTTCCATCCGATAATTTCTCGGAAATAAGAAAATCTTAAAGAAATCGTCTAACAAATTCACCCACCTCCGCCGACGGACTAAAAAAGTTGAGTATTTTCAGTCGCTGCCGACAGACAAAAAATAAAATCACATTTACACACCACCGATCTATGAACTGGTTGACGCTTCTGCTTACGGAAGTGGAAATAAATTTTTTTCTGGGAATGAGAGTGTAAGAACAAGAATAACAAGTTTTTTCCGAGAAAGAGAATATACGGGCGAGAACAACAAATTTTTTCTGAGAACAGAAACAATAATCAAGAAAAGTTGCTCTCATAACACTAATGNATATTTGTGTACTCTTGTGTATGTATAATCTATTTATAAAAAAACTTTCAATATTCATCATGTTCAGTAGAGTAACTATATCAAATACTAACGGCAATTATTTTTTCAATCCACTGTATATAGTATGCATTTTTTTCAAAGCTTCATATCTTTGAGAGACTTTATTCAAAACTTCTGAAATTTTTTATGCAAACTAGTCTAGCTGAGGTCTTTATGCAGGCAAAAGTTCAGGTCAAAATTCGAAAGTATAGCTTTGCTGCCAATGTAGGTGTACTATAGAGAAAATTCACTAAGAGCTCGATATCTCCTCAGAAACAAGCCAGAAACCCGAACTTCTTTTTACCATAGACATAGCACACTATGGGCTACAAGATGCGCGAAATCCCGATTGAAAAGCGCTCTCCCACCTTGGAAGGTTCCCTAGTCAGTATTTTATCTATAGAGATTTTTTCTTTCGGAGAGGCAATTAAAATGTATGACAGGACGAACATATCTTATTAAGAGTCCAAACAAATGGTATGTGATACAGCAATCACAAACTCGTTATTTGAATGAAAATGTGGCATCTATGCTGAATACAACACTGATGTCAACTGTTTGTAGGCAGACTCAAATCTTTGTTTGTTTAAAGGCTGAGTTTTTCGTTACAATGACTAGCGTCCTCTATGATATCTTTCAATTGATGGATCGTTTTTTCACCATTAGTAGATATTATTGTTACCTATTCATACACGCACACCCGACAATTTTTCACATAATAAATGTAGAATAATAATAAAAATAAAATTGAATTTCTAAAATATATTCATCTTTCTTGATTTAGATGTCTCAATTGCTTCGGCGTATTATTTCAATACCTATTCAATCGATTCGTTCGTTTCATTCATTTGATGATATTACACCAGCAAAATATATTTCAACTCATCTTAAGAATGGTGTTGGTTCTCGTTATGTTTGTCAATTACAACGATTAACTATACAAGTATGTAAAGAATTTGTTACATCTTATGGTACAAGAGAATGGATTACTAATGATTTAATGAAATTTGCTCGTCAACATCCATATGTTGTTGTTTATGTTCAACCACGTCGTCATCGTGCACCTAATTTAATTGGAGAATATTTAAGTGGTGATCGTCAATGGATACCACTTTCGAATTGTAAACGAGAAGAAGTTAATTGGTGGATAAATTCATTATTAACACAACAAGGTGATCCACAATGGAGATTATTAAAACAAATGCATACAGATTCTCCATCAGTACAAGGTACATGGACACCATTTACTAATAAACCAATTAATCGAATAACAAAAACATATCCAGATAAAGATCTTATCGAAATGGAATATCCACAAATGACAGCAACACAACAAATACAAGAATTATTTGAACAACAAAAAACGAATAAAACTTCATAGTTTTTCTTTATAAAATTTTGTTATTAAATTAAAAAAATCGTTCTATATAAGAGAACAAAAACAAAGCAGCATTATCTGATATTAAGTTTTCATGATTATTAAAGTAGTTTAATAGTCAAACGATTTATTTCTTGTATAACAAATGGTTCTTTTTGTTTTGTTTTCTAGATCCATGAAACTATTTAAATAGTTTTCATATGATTAATTAATTTAACAGTTTTATATATTATATATAATGTTTTCAACTAAAAAATCGAAAACTTCAGCAATAAATGTCATTAATTTCTCGTATTATCCAATTTTGCATTCTTCATCGATTTGTCGAACGATGGCGCTCAATCGATTTTCGTCAATCTCTTACGACAATGTGTCTTTTTCTTCTTCTCTCATTTATAACTTCCATTATTCTTAATATTCTAATACCTATTTTATTTATTAAAACTTCTCCATCATCAATATCATCATCATTATCATCATCATCATCATCATCATCATCACTTAGTTTATTTACATCCAGTCATATTTTCTTTCCACCTGATATAACATCTTTACGATGTTCTTCACCACAAAATCATGAATTACAAACACATTATTCACAAGAAAAATCTTTAAATACAAAACGAAAATATACGAAAGATCCATCAAAACAAAAAAATATTTCCAGTGGTAAAGGATTCAATTGAATAACACGATTTTATCCTTCCTTTGAAAAATCATCCTAAACCATCTTCTAGAGCTGCTACTCCGGAAGCATTATATGGTGTATATAGAAAGTTTCATTTTTATCAAGTTTTAATATTTTACAAAGCTGTATATCAGTTATAAGAAATTATAGTATATGACCGGATATTATCACTCAGTACGTCTCTAACCAATCTATATAAAATTTTGTTTAAAACTATTTTAATAGAGCTTTGTTTGGTTTTCCAATATGTGAATTCATAAAAAACGACAATTTGTTGATTCCTTCAGATAAAACTCTCTATCGGCTTTGCTGTAAATACTTCTTAAATGAAAAATGTTCTACCTAATAATAATAAACTCATTACGTTTTATCCTTTGTTATATACGAATCTTTCGAAAATGTTTCGCATTCGAACCTGTGTAATAAATTAAAGATTCTCCGTAGCACTTTCCAGAGGTTCGAATTTTAGAAACTGATATACTGGTGTTAATATTACACGCTTCAATTTAAAGGAAAATAAATTGATATAGTTATAAAGCTTGATAGCACACATATCCTGAGAAAAAATTGCACGACTGGTCACTTTTGTCCTAACGAGCAGTATCTACAATACTAAAACACCATAAAAGCTTTTCGGAATGTTTAAACTTAATGAAAATATAACTTTATATATTCCATTTCATGTGTGACGAATTGTTCTTCAAAACGGTATAGGTTTATTTTAAAAATGAAGGACGATCATCTTATAAATTCTAATAATCCATAAAATCTTGTTGTTGTTTTTTTCTCGTTAAATAGATCTTCGACAAGAAGCTGAAACTTCACTTCATTTAGCACTTCGTCTAATAGCTGAAAATAAATTTGAAAAAGCTCGTAAAGTATTTGAACATGCTTTAACACTTGATCCATATAATTCAGAAATTCTTGTTGAATATGGACAATTTCTTGAACATCATCATAATGATTTAATACGTGCAGAAAATTTATATACACGTGCACTTGTTAAACAACCAACAAATCCTCGTGCATTAGAATTAAAAAAACGTACATTACCATTAGTTGAAGAAATTGATCAAAAAAAATTTATTTTTATTGATAATCTTCTACAAGAACTCTATCGAATACCTGATACAAATCCTTATTTACGACGAGCTAAACGTGATGCTTATTATTTACATATTTATCATTCGAATGCTATTGAAGGTAATACATTAAATCTTCGTGAAACACGACATATTGTTGAAACACGTATGGCTATTGGAGGAAAATCTCTTATTGAACAACAAGAAGTACTTGGTCTTGATTTAGCTTTACAATATGTTAATTGTACATTAGTTAATCGTCTTGGTTCAATATCACGTGAAGATATATTTGAAATTCATCGTCGAGTTTTAGGTTTTGTTGATCCAATTGAAGCTGGTCATTTACGTCAACATCAAGTTTATGTTGGATCATTTGTTCCACCTGCAGCTGAGGATGTACCAAGTTATCTTGATGATTTTCTTATTTGGCTTAATTCATTAGAAGATACACGAGATCTTCATGCTATTGAATTAGCTGCTATAGCACATTATAAATTTGTTTATATTCATCCATTTATTGATGGTAATGGTCGAACAGGACGTTTATTAATGAATTTAATTTTAATGAGATCTGGTTTTCCACCAGTAATTATTAAAAAATCTGATCGTCTAGCTTATTATTCATATTTAGATCAAGCTAATGATGGAGATGTTCGACCATTAATACGTTTTATTGCTAAATGTACTGAAAGAACATTAACTGAATTTATTCATCAATCACAACCAACAAGAAGTACAGGACAAGAATTAACTTTAGCTGATGATGATGATGATGGAGATGAAAATAATGATGGAATAAATTTAATTGAAGAACGAATTATTATTGTGTAAGGAAAAAACAACACAAGAATTTTTATGCAGTGAAAAATGTATATATGGGGATAAATTTTTATTCATTTTGTTTTTCTTTATTTATTTTTGAATATAATCTAACATTAAAAAAAAAACAGAGAATTGATTAGTTAATAAAATTGGTAAAATGATTGATCTCAAATATGAAGACGAAATAAAATTATATTTTGAAATAATATATATATACATATTTGATTGAAAGAGTCTAGTTTTATGTCATAGAAAACTTTAGAAATAGAAATAATTATCTGCAATGAAGAATATTTGATTAACAATTATACTCGATATGAATTTAAACTATGAAATTTCATGATAAGAAGTCGAATTATATGTATAGACAGATATTTATAAATATTGATATCTTTCGCGCAACTATGATTAGCTGTAGCTTTGGACAGAAAGCTAGTCTGATGCAGAATTCTTGTGCTCAATTGCTTGGGCTCTTCATACACACTTATCAATAACAATAGTGGATCTATGACACAACGTAATCAACATGCTATTCATCCAAAACTGACAGTCATTAGTGACTTATCCAGGATCATTTCATAGCTGATCGTATCAAGATTCGAACGCAGTATCTTATAGTTACGTGTCGAACTATATAACCATTGACGAGGGAACCTCATCAGTTGCTTCTGTTCTGTTTCCATGATTTTTTTCGCCTATATATATTACATAGTGTTGTAATGAAAATTCTAAAAAGGATTTGTGTTCCTATTGAGATTTGTCTAACAATGGAAGGTCGCGTACTGCCAGTGAAGGAGATCGAACATATTCGGATCAAATGAAAGCTGTCACTGTAAAACTAACAAATTTTAAATATTACGTATCCATAGCGTACCCAGAGCAAGTTATTGAAATGTCAAAGTATGTGAAATTTAGGTATAAAAATGAATCAGGAAAGGTTATCTCCACTATTGTAAGGACAAAACATAGCGTTGTTCTGATCGCTTAGGGTTTTGCAAAAGCCCTCTTTCATATGGCCTGAACAACACCATGTTTTGTTCGGACAATAGTAGAGTTAACCTGTCCGGATTCATTTTTATACCTAAATTTCACATATCTTAAAATTTAAGTAACTTGCTCTAGATACACTATGGGCACGTAATATTTTAAATTTGTTAGTTTCACAGTGAGAGCTTTTATTTGACCCGAATATGTTCAATCTCCTTCACTGGAAGTACGCGACCTTCCATTATAAGTTATTGAATTTCGATCTGAAGCATTCGTTCAACAATTCTGAATTGTTGTTTTTTTTTTTTGTTAGAAAAAGTAAAATATCTTGTGCAAAAAAATATTCATACACAGTTATTCATTACAACAAAGACTTTTCTATGATATTAAATAATAAACGATTTCCTTTCTGATAAATCCTCTCTTGAAGTAAAGTGTTGTGTATCAAAATTTAAACAAAACCTGATGTTTGTTAAGCGAAACGTTAGATTAAAAATTGAAACACATCAAAAGCATTACTTGTCAGTACCCATAATATTCCTTCGAATCTTTTTTTGATTTGACTCGTCAAATGGTTAGAAAAAAAAAACATTTATGTATGCTTTTGGGAAAATATTTTTTCATTATTCTTAATACTTAAGTTTTCGTCAAAGCTCGATCCTTATACATCTTACTGTTAATTTCGAATAATCTGATTTGTGATTGAAATTTACCAAAAAGATTAATTTTAAGTACTGAGAACACTATTCAATGAAGATGTTTCTGATGATTTTGCTCTTTATAATAGAAAAACAAAATAAATACAGAGCTTTTGTCCTATCTGTTTAATGCTTTTTTTTTTTGCATACAAATATTTAGGCTTGTCCAAACGTAACGCTGTTACGTTTTTGACTCACTGTTCTTCAATTAACTCGGAAGGTTTAACAACTAGAAAGTTCATTCAAACGCCATTCGACACAGCTTATCAAACTCTATTTATGCTATAACAACGACCTTTTTCGGCTGAAGTTTCGAACGTCTAGAAAGGTTTTATTATCGCGTAACGCTGTTACATAAAAAGAC